>JAQIXW010002303.1:0-15948 GCA_034700685.1 Willowsia buskii | reverse complement strand
TATTCAAACATAAGACATAAGAGACATATTTATTTGTGTTACATTGCATCAGGCGGTGAACACTTGTTGATACAGCATGCAGTAATAAAAAAGAGTGTTTAAAAAAATTGTAATCCAGCACAAACCTACAATGTTGATAGTGATAAATGAATCATCATTCATAATTTATAATCTCATGTCTAATCACTTGAAAATATGTGAGATGTAAAAAGTTATAATAATAAAGTTTAGGAGTAAGTAACACAAGTGCAGTCAGAAATGTTTGCTTTCATTTGTTAATTGCAATGCTAAAAAATCATGAACAAACTAACAAATCGAAAACCATGTATCCGGCTACAAATAAAATTGCAAAACCATGGGAAATGCTACACCGGTGCACTCGCACTGTTTAAGTCATGTTCGCAACTTTACGAGATCATTGTCGTCACCTTTCACACGCGCTGTCTTTTGTAATGTAGAAGGCTTCTTGAATTTTCATTGGCGATTGAAAATTGTCCGGGTAGTTGTGAAACTTAAAATCATTGCGCTGTCACGCAGCCTGATGTCATCACGAGTGCGCGGTTCATGATCTCTCTAGGAACATGTTACAACAGCTAAATCGACGATGCACCAAAAGAAACCTGGTGCAATATCGTAACTATTACCTATTGTTTGCTTTCTTCTCCCCACTACCCCATTAAATATTTACTTATGTTTCACCACGTCATGTGTAGTCGTAATGTCTAGCCGAAGAACAAATAAAAATGCTTGTTGCAGCTTGACTCCCGTATTTTCCAGCCAACTTTCATTTTCGGCTCAGCAGCAAGTCGTCGTAATAAAAATGCACTCAATAAAAATTATGTTTCTGTTTATGAGGTCTCAAGTCCGTGATATTGAATAAGATGGTGTGTTTAGGAAAATTTCATAAGCGCACCTAATTCTCGCTGGCACAAACACTCAGGTTTTTGTGTTCCTTCAACTTTGCAAATAATTTTGTCATTTTTAAAAGTGTGAGATCATCTCTGAGTACTTCAAACCTGCATGCCTATAATATGCAAACAGGAAGTTTATCATGGTCAATTGTCTAAATAGATTGTAGAAGCACATAAACTGAGCACCAGCTTTGATGGTAGTATTTTGCATATGCAAAATAAAGTGCAACATGTAGGTATGCATTGTTATACTGTTATACTCTCTACCTTATTTCAGTGGCTAATATTACTTTGTACGGTATTGTTAAGAGTTGGTCATCCTTTGTCTCAAGGTAGAAACACGCTGAACTTAAGTTGTTGAGTAGAAATGTTGATATGTAGGATGGGAACTTTTAGTTTTAGGTAAAAATCATCAGTTTTTTTTTTATATTGACTTGATGTTTGAAGTCGGCAAGCATGACATTGTAAAATTGCTAAATTGCATATTATTTATTAGAAAAAAAACAATGTAAAATCCCATTCCAGCAAAGCGAACAACGTTTTTGTAAAAGAAACAACAAATTGCGTTATTGTTATCGTCAAATGAAATATGATCAATTTGAATTTCGTGACAATTACATGCGGCTAACGCTACAGCAAAGCTTTAGTTGGTCTCACTTTTGCATAAATCGCAATTCCGCTCATCACCACATTGTCGGCGATACACCAGGTATTCCACTAGGTCAATCATTAAGACATCAACAATGTTCAGTAGAAGAATGCCGTCAAGGATTCCCAAAAGAGATCGATTCACTTCCGGGAAATAACAGAGGAAGATCCTCGTAGTAAATTTTCAATGCAAAACTATAAAATTTCGATATCATGTGGGCTAATTTGCATATAATTTTGGTGACGCTAGCATAAATCTTACACCTAATCCAATTATTATCTCTAACCAGACAGAGATGGTCACTTGTTTAAAACATGTTTTTGAGCCTTAAGATATTTAAAGAGCTTAAACTCCCATTCCATAATAAACTAATTGATTAATCATATTTGAATGTTCACTGTTTTTACAAGTAGATTTGTTCCGCGTTTTTTACGCTTACTGTTCAATGATTGTTCTCATTTTATCCAACTTTGGATACTTTTGTTTAGGCTCAGATACACGAGGCTCAGTGTATCTTGAAAACAAGATTTAGGTATTCTCTCGTCATCTTCACCAAATCACATTTTTCCCTATTTGTGAATGATCTTTGACATCATTTTTATGGCACTAAGGTTTCTTCTCGAAAAAAAATCATCTAAAAATGATTAGACTGAAACGTTGCAATTGCAACAAAGAATATTGTAGGGGTCGGTGAGCAAAGTGCGTGATGTTACCGTATAAAACCACTCTGGTGGTGGTGTTGATGCAGGGGCACCAGTGGAGTGAACCAAAAATCACTTGCTATGCATACCTGCAAAAATCGTGCATCTCGTGAAGTAAAAAATACACAATTTCACCAATAATCATTGAATCCACGTTGGAACAACCCCATCGTCTAATAACTATATTGAGAGTTGAAGGACCATGCATGCCAACGAACTACATATTATTATATTTGTGTCTGTACAATGCACAGATGAATGGATAAATGTAAAGAAGTGTGTGTGGCTTATGATATGATTATTATTATTGTTATTACATACGTGTGCAAAAAGATGCAAATTGATGAAGATACTAGTTCGTGCTTAGCATTTCCTTCTTGCTTCCTTATGTAATCCTGTTGAACTTGACAGTGAGGAGGATCATGCTGATGATTATGATGATGATGATGATCGTAATCATTATTACTATATTATATAGAAAGTACATGATCTTTCTTGTATGCTATTAACCACGCTCCACTGTTTGGATAGGTAAAGCTGGCAAAGCGGACAACACGATAGAACGATCGTTTTTGTTAAGATGGTCAGTCAGTCTTCATTCGTCGCTTTGAATTTACTAGTAAAAATTAAAATTACCGTACATATTCTTCACTAGTTACGTAGACGTGAAAAGGCAAAAGTACAACTTTTTCATTTAATCTGGTCTGCTGTCTGGCCGGCCGGACCTGAAAATTTGTGCATGTACTGAAGTAATCATGAAAATTAACAATATAATCCTGAGATGGAGAAGATGATACTCTATAGTAATAATTTAATTTTATCATCATTCCTCGGATATAAAGATAATGTAGTTAAGTAGAATGAAGGAGATGCGTTAAATGATCATTTTTATTCGTTTGAAGATTTCGTAGAAATGGTACTACATAGGTAATTTACCCACACAAAATATTAGAGCTCATCATGAGGATTACGTTGTCTTGTGAATATATAGCAATGAGAGTGAGTGAGAAGAGGCAAAGACAGGAGGAGTCGTTTCGTTTGTAGAAGGCTAATTTGAAATGTTATCACTGCAAGTCAGATCAAATGTCCATTGCTAGTAAAGTCGACTTTAATTTTATAAGGGAACTGGTGCTAGAATAATCTTCTTTTTTTTTGCTTTTAAATCATATATCACGCTAATATTCAGCTAAGACTGGGCATAAATCATTTAACAAGATGCACAAAAGCAGGATAGGTCGCATATTTTTGAGATGTTGAACTTGGTATTAGCTAATTTTCTTTACATGTATATAAGGCTGCTGCTTTCTCACATAATTTTTTGGAACAAAGTGCCAGAAAAAAAGTCGAAACGGCAGTGCAATCGTTTCAGTGGGGTTATCGAGAAGACAAGTTGCCGACATTTTTTAATAGCACCGTATACACAACAACTGACTTCACTTTACAATCGTTGCATGGCATTTAGATAGACGCAGACAAAATCACTTTCCCTGGCAACTAACTAATGCCTAAAAATGAGATTGTGATTGTAATTTTCTAGGAAATATTTTTGTCCGATTACAAATGACCGGTCATTCTGTGCAAGAAACAATTTTGAACATTCATAGCATATTACTCGTTTTGATTTGTGTAATAATGACAGGAGAATTGGGTATAATTACACTATGATTAGTCGTATCGTATATTTCTAAGAAATAAAGTAAATTTTCACAGGTAAAGTGATAATTAACACAAACATCCTTAAATGCATAGGTGATACCTTTTCTAGAGTTTCAATTAGTAGTGGAACTCAATTTATATTGCAGTTGGAAGTATGCACTAAATAAACATGCAAACTTGCAGTTGATGGTAATCATTGCTTTCGGTATCTCAATGGCACCGTATCATACTGCAAATATTCACTTTAAAAAGCAATTTTCCTCTTCCTTTCTCATCGAGAGAAAGCATACATTCATAAATGATTATCTTTCATTTGTTCCGCAAGTTAGGTGGGTAGTTGACCCTTTGTTGAAAAAATAGTAAACATTCTTTTACTGGGCAAGTGCCAGTTTCCACTCATATCATACATGCATGTGGTCTGTAATTGTAATATAGTGTTAATTTAAATTAAAACTTTTATTTTTCATCCTATTTATTGTTGCATGTTAACAATTATGTAAAAAGGTAATTTGATCCTGTGTAACAAATTTCAGACTTAAATAAAATGTTCTAACTTCCTCTCTAATCACATCAAATTAAATACATTATTTTAATATTTAACTATCATTCTGCAATCGCAATCGTAGCAGATAAATCCCCATAGACCCAAGAGGCGAGTACATAATATTTAGATTATTTTAAGGTGGGTGCGTGGTAGGTACGTCTCAGCGTGAGAAATTATTTCATCTGCTCAAGCAATCTTCTTTGATGAAGCCAAGTTACGTTCAACTGGCGTTCATTTCACGCTGAGCCTATAAGCCATAGACACACTTCCTTTTCCTTTTCTCTCCGCCTTTTAATTTTAGGTATCCTCTAGTTTTATTCACCCTTCAAGTTTGGAAAAAAATACTTTATTCCATCTGCAGCAGGCTAAAATAATATTGATATACAAACTCTGAGTAGTCATGAAAATCATGAAATATCCCTGACATTTGCCGATTTACCGAAACTCCATTTTATTATGCAATTGATTAGTAATTCATAATTATAGTAATAATCATAATTAATTTGGCCACAACTTTCAACAGTTAACAGTAACGAATCAAGTCGAATTGTCTAATAATTTTGGCTTGTTAATGCCAAAGTATTCAAGTTTTCTTGTTAAATCAAGATGCTAAGAAAAGACTTTTTTGAACGCATGCTACAGGCCTTTTTTTGAATGCTGATGATGATGGGTTTGGCAATTTGGCAATGAGCCACCCACCCCCACTCACACACGCATCACGTCATTTAGTTAGAGTCAAAACATGTAGGAGACTTCGCTCTGCTAAGCTCAGCTCACTGAAATGACTCGATTTTCCTTGATTTTGATTCTAGTAAAGCCATGCCTTCGTTTACAACTAACTATTCATCATTTCAATATAACATGTCACTAAACAATTTATAATCATATACCTGGACATAACACATTACAACAGCCTTAACTCTTGCATGCATGAGACATGCATATTATTATACTATTCCAAGTTACGCTAAATCTGACAATGCTTCCTTTCCTTCCTATCCAGCAACAAAGAAGAGCTTGTATGAGAACGGAAACTTAAACGCAAAATATCAAACTTCATTTAACCTTTAAAAGAGTTTCAAACAGTATAAGAATGACAGACATAGAGATAGGATATTGTATACACCCACGTCAACTTCAGAAAACGTAAATTTACCCTATGAAATATATTTAAAAAATACGGACCAACATAATATGGCCTCACTCAATGAGAACTTGCATGTAAAAATACGCTGATTCCTTGTTACAAAGATCTTTACATCCAAAAAAAAGTATTTATACTAACCGAGTTCTATTTTCTCTTTCAGCTCCAGCAATTGACGATGAGGACGCCGAGGGTAAGTTATGCTTCAATCAATAGGATTTCCCATCTTCCCGTAGTTTTATCGTTATTCCCACGATAGTTACAGTTACGCATTGCATAATAAATGTTAACATGTAAAATGCATTTTCTCTCCGTTTTTCTCCTAACAAACAAAAGCACTTTATTGAATCACAAAATGTTAATGGCAAATATCATACATCAAATTGAGCCTTATGCAGTAGAAACTACGTACGCACAAATAATAGGTAACCCATTGAAATAAATATCAGAAGAGTAAATCATGTTTTATTTTATTTATAAAATGAAGGCAGCAGACGGGGGTCAATAATCCTCAATCATTATATTATATACTCATACTCATTCCCAATCTATTACCACAACGGCAAAGCAGTAGTACCATCAGATCAGACAGAAAAAAATGATTGCATAATTATATCTGTAATATAGCAATAATATCTTTCTACTACCGATGCATCGTTCTCTAATTTCTTACCAAAAAGAGATAAAAACCATTGTTAATTTTTTACTAGGCTCCGGGGGATTTTCGTATTTGCATTCATGCAATTTAAAATGTATACTACATAGATGAGTGATGAATCCCGTTAGTTGTTGTCTTGATTGCATCCAGAAAATGCCCTTTCTTTTCTCTCGCTTTTGTCTTCTTCCTTATAAAGTGCCTTTGAGGTGGTGCGTTGGGGGACACAACGAAAAGTTCCCAATGCACTACTGGTCTCTTGCCCGGAGGAGAACAAGAGGAAGATTGAAAATGCTTGGGAAAAATTCAAAGATTATTGAGCATTCTAGATGTAAGCAAATGAATGAGATGCTACAGTTAGAAACATTTCAAGAAAAACACAATGAGCTCAAGAAAAGAAACATATATACATAATCTTAATGGAGCTTCTGCAATTCTCCTTTGCATTGTTGCTATCATTACTCTTAATCGCGTAACAGGATCGTCCTCATCAATGCAACCTGTCATTAGCTCATTCATAATCTAAACAGTTTCATTTAAACTTTTTTTTTGTGATATTCACCATTGTATCAACCGATTTTGTGTAGGAATCGTAGGAAAGCCATGTGCAGACTAGTATCTAAATGCATTAACTTTTTTTGTTTCTGTAAAGTATTAAAAAATTCTGGCTTGAATGGACAAGCGGTTTTTTTGGTCGGTGGGAATGATCTTTTATCTGTTATTGCCTTTAATATCAATGTTCTTTACGAGACTAGCGAGGAGAGATTCATTTTTTTGATGAGCTATTCATTATATGTTTATTTAAAAATACAGGTGGTTGTTACTACATGTTTAATCATTACGGAGAGGGAGATCGAATTCTGACAAATGAGCCATGTCTAAATTGTACTTGCCACAATTCCATGCTAATGTGCTACCTTCGGGTGTGCCCATTTACAAAACCTATTGGTCAAGACTGTACAATTGAAAAGAAGCCGGATCAATGTTGTCCAGTAATTAACTGTCCTGAAGGTAAGTCGTGCTCCCAATAATAAACTAACACACAAGTATATTATATTGTATTGAAATTTAAATAGAAAGTATTTTATTATGGAAAACTGATAAATTTTGATTTTTTTTGTATTGTTGAATTTTGTTTTTTGAAAAACCATGTACGAAAATGACAATCATGCTACAACAAAAACTTTGCTTCGACTTTGTTACAGAAGACGTACGAATTCATACTGATCAGAAAAAGCTACTAGGTATGTCTTAAGATATGCCACATTGCCAATTAATAAGCAAAAAAACTATTAATACAAAAACAAGGAAAATGGCTTTGGGGGAAAAGCTACAATCATTTTGCTTCTTTTTATAAGAATTTAAAGGAAAAACTCATTTTTTTACACTTACCTTTTTAACAACAATTTTTGGCCTGGGGCTACTGCGGCGATGAATAAAAATGTGTAATATATATCCTCATTCACTTCATGATATCTTTTTTTATTTTAACAATGATTTAAAAATATATAACCACTTCACATTTTCATAATGTTCCAGTAAACTGGATAACACTGATAAATACATAGGTGGGCGGGCAAAAAGGAAAGGTTTATTTTTGTACATATTGTTTGGTTGGATACTCACTCTCACTGGAATGGTGGTAAATGGACTGGACGTAACTGGGGAAATTCAGAAATTGAAAACTAAATTGCACAAAATTTTGATTCAAAATTACGCAACTTGTTTTGTGAGAACAATAATATCTTGAGCAAGAGATTGTGACAGTAACAAGAAAAAGCTTAGCACGACTCTAAAAATAAAACAAACAATTCAAAAATATTCATCCAAACTAACCAAATATCGAATATGGAACGGAATGAGAATGGAATAATTTTAATTATTTTTATACAACAAAATAACAAAAAGGCATGGCATGTTTTATGATTGATTGAATGACTTTGGTTGACTGAAAACTTACACGCTTTCTTACTAACTTTCAAGCCCAAAAAATTGCGACGCTTTTGCCGTTTCATACTGGCTGGACGTGACGTGACTTTGCTTCATTCCAATTTAAAATTTTGTTGAAACTTTTTATTAAAAAATATGTTCAGAATAACTTACCTATTCATGAATCAAATGTTGTCAAAAAAGTGCGTTAAATTTTTCTTAAAGATTTATACACCAATTTCTGAAACAATTTCAATATTTTTTCTTCAAAGTTTCATAGATTTTTTTGCCAACTCTTTAAAAAATTTCGCACTCCCCATCCGGTTGAAATGTTAGAATTTCTGACTGCTAGTCTGACGCAATTTTTTACGCTACGCTTGATTCCAATTTTTTTAATTTATGTTTTACTCATGAATATTTATTTATTTATGCCACCGCTTTCTTTTGTCACCCACAATTAAAACCAAAATTGTGTGTATGTTGTATTTGCCACTTTTAGTACCAGTGTCGTTGGTCACGCCAAGTGCACCATCGTCAACTACTCCAGCGACGACTAGTCTTGCACCAGTGTCGGATTCCACCGAGCTGGCCCCATATGAAAGAGGCTGTGAGATGAATGGAAAGTATTACGCTGACGGAGCCCAAGTGGAAGGTGATCCCAGCAAGCCGTGTGAACTCTGCTACTGCATTAGAAATCGTACCGCGTGTGTGATGCAAGAGTGTATTCTTCATGTGGAGGGTTGCGAGCCTGTTTTCCAGCCTGGTGTGTGCTGTCCAGTAAGATATCGGTGCGATTATCCCCCACAAATCACAGATGAGTCTTCATCTACAATTGCCAGTGTAATTACGACGACAATCCAATCCATTTTCCAAACTACTCCACAACCGGGTGGATGCTTCATAAATGGAGAGTACTACGCAGATGGATCTAGAATTCCAGGCGCTGAGCGTTCACCATGCGAACATTGTTACTGCATGAGAGGCGAGGTACCTGAGCTCACCATTAACTATTTCTTGTTTCCACTTTCCAACAGACATTTCATCCAATTTTGACTATTTTTTTCAGCCTGTTTGTGCTGTTCAAGAATGCGGAGCACCGTTGGAAAATGAAGCTGGAAACTGTACCGCAGTGCCTCCACCACCTGGACATTGCTGTCCAGAAAAGTTCACTTGTGGTGGTAAGTTTACTCACAATTGTGTATCGGTACTTGTGGTACTAAAGACTAAATTTTAAATGTGTATGCTTTACTACACTGCGATTGCAGATTCTGAGGAAATCTCTGCTGATGAGTCCGTGTCTACTCCAATGGCCATTATTGGTGAAACCACTCCAGCTCCAGCCGTTGTACCTGCTGACGTTTCCACTGACCCACCTTCATCTCAGTTTGACGATCAGACAGAGTTAGTACCTGTTAGGGACGGCACTACTATTGCTCCCATTGACCCTGTGGATGTAGGAACACCAGACGATGAAGCACCTGCTCAAGCCGATCAACCGGAAGAAGTTGCTTCTCAAACTGTTCCTCCAACTGAGGCTAGTGTAGCAGATGACAAGGTTGAAAGTGGACTTTCCACCACATCACCAGTATCAGGTTAGCACACAGTACATAAAAATATTCATTGTTGCAAGCCCACAACAATAAATATTTTTTTAACTGACAATTTTGTTTTCGCAGAAGGTGATGCCCCAGCTGCATCTGGAGTTAACCAGCAGGATGAAGACATTGTACAAACTCCAACAGAAGCTAGTGTTCCTCCCACAATTTTCCCTGCCGAATCTCAGCCAATTTCAGAGGATCAGCCAGAAGTGCCCACTGAACCAACTATTGTACCTGGTGCAACTGATCCACCAGCTTCCCAGGATGACAGCTCCAGTTCAACTTCGGAATCAGTCCAAGGATCTTCTTCTACTGCTGCACCCAATGATGAAACTATATTCGGAACCACCGTTCAACCGGAACCAATTCCTTCAGAAAACTTACAACGGCCATCGTCAGAGACCAGTCAAGATGAACCAGTTTCTGCAACTTCAGCCACTTCTTCTGGTAGCACTCCTTCCTCAGTACCGTCAGAAGAAACCAGTGCCTCAACTGTGAGACCTGAGGACATCCAAACTTCAGCCAGACCAGTAATTGAAATTATTGATATGGGCACTGGCTCTTCTGAAGAGAACATGCAACCATCCGAAATCCCAATCGTTTCCACTGAACGTCCAGTCAATGATTTTACGTCAGGCCCTTCGACAGAAAATATTCCTTCAGAAGTCTCCCCTGTGGATCCAGTACCTACTGAAAGCGCTCCAGCACAAGACGAGGAATCTATTGGAACCACAAGGGCGCCCTTGACCAAAGAAGGTTCTGCTACCGAGTCTCCAGATGAGCCTCCTATGGGAGATGACAGCGCTTCAGTTGATGCAACAACCGTTGCTCCTAGTCAGCCAGGCTCACAGTCAGTATCACAAGACGAGTCAGAGCCACCATTAACTTCAGAGAGACCTTCACAAGATTCCAGTGATTCTGATTCCGTTGGTGTGACGACACAGAACCCATCCGCAGTTTCAGATGGCGGAGAGGAGGCAATAAATGACCAGACTTCTGCTACAGAAGCTGCAAATGTTCCAACAACTCCTTCAATTACTGGAGAGAGTGAAGAGGCTGGCCAAGATGCCCCAGTCACATCGAGCCCATCAATTGCGGAAGAGCCTGCCACACAAGCACCACAACAAGACGTTGCCACAGAGTTACCATTCCCATCCTCATCCAGTAGCTCCATTGGTGACGATGATACTCAACAAGATAAGGCTGGAACAACAGTGAGACCTGAATCCCCAATTACTGACGCTCCTTCCAGTCAACCTATTTCTGATGAAGGGTCTCAGGACAGTAGTACAGAGTCTGGAATTCCAGTCACCACAAGTGGGTCATCTTCTCAGCAGCAGCAAGACGAGTCATCAACTTTATTACCGGTAACATCCGAAAGGCCCCTTGAAACTGAGGGCCCAGCAGCAGATCAACCAACAACAACCCGCCCCATTGTTTTACCTGATGAGGTTCCAGAAGACAATGAAATCGTCTCAGACCAAGGAGGAGACAGTAGCAGTACACAAACTTCAGAACATCCAATAGCTGAGAGCTCAACTGAGAACGTAGTTGTAACTCAACCGGCTTCATCGCAACAAGATGAACCAGCCACGGCATCACAGCAGCCAATTGTAGAAGGAACAACCGTTCCCAGCGGTGGTCAATTGAATGATGAAAGTGTGCAGTCAACTCCTGCCCCTGGATCACAAGATGACGACATTTCCTCGGTTGGAGTTTCAACTGAAGTTCCAATAGAAAGCCAAACTGAAGCAAGCCAGCAGGATGCTTCCTCTCAAGACGCTGGTCAAAAAGAAACCGAAGCTCCAGTAGATAACATTACATCTCGCCCCGATTCTCCTCCCGCTCCTAGTCAAGATGAACAGAGTCAAACGGATGCGCCAGTGCGTGACGCGACTACCATTCCTGAAGGAACCACACCACTTCCTGTATCCGATCAAGATGCACCATCAGACCCCTCCCAAGACCAACCTGAGAATGTTGAACAAGATGGCTCTGTTTCCACAGTGGCTCCAGAACCTTCACCAGAGAGAATCTCTACAGTGCCACCACCATCCAATGATGAGTCTAGTGTAGATCAGTCATCAACCCCAAGTGCAATTTTAGATGAGCAGAACACGGTTACACAGCAATCAGATTCGGTCCAAACTGTCGCACCCACTGTATTGCCAGTTTCTGATGACCAAGCTGCGCAAATCCAAACTACACGACGACCAACACAAGAGGGAGCAGAAGATGCCATCGATCAAGACGAACCAGTACAAACTACCCTATCACCAATTCCTTCTGCTGATGATAGCGTGCAGCCAACCACAGGACGACCATCTTCCACGGAAGCTTCCACTGAGACACCCATTATTCAGGATGAACCAGAGCCAGCTAGTCCCGTTCAATCTCCAAAAGAACAAGTCTCATCAGCACCAGAACCAGACGTCACCACCATTGCACCTGCACCATCTGGTAGTCAACAAGTTGGATCAACAGAAGCCTCCTCAAGTGAAGCACTAGGAGATGACGCAGTAACCGAAAATGTCACTGATCTCCCGCCTGCGATTGGCATAATTCAAGAAGACGATTCAAATGCTCTCCCTGCTCCTACCACACAAACTCCAGAGTCTGCACCATCGTCAGCAACAGAATCTTCAGCCATTTCCTCAGATCAAACAGGTACAACCGAACAGCCATCCCCGTCTGCCGACGAGAACCCTTCACAGGATTCCGAACTGCCAACTGTCGAGTCTTCAACGTCAGCTCCAGGAACTCCTGATGCAGGTGGTGAAGTGATAGGAGTTGAATCTGTGAGCAATTCACCTGATGGTTCTGAGTCATTATCCATGATGAAAACAAGCACTGCTGCACCACCAGTCGGTTCTTCTTCAATAGCACCAATTGATGAGGCTGCCCCTGAAGACAATGAAATTAGCTCTGATGGAACATCCATGGAAGGAGAGCAAAGCTCCTCTGCACCTTCCGTGAGCTCGGAGCCTTCTTCTGAAGCAAGTGCATCCACTTCTGCTCCAAGCGCAGATAGCGAAGAGTCTTCTTCATCCTCAGCTCCAGTAAGCGAGATCTCTTCTAGTGACGATGCTGAAGTAACCACCCCAGGAGTAGCTCCACCAATCAGTGAAACTTCTACTGAAACCAGCTCAAGCTCTCAGTCTCCAGACATGGATCAACCTGCTGAGGGCATCAATGAAATCTTTCCCGGTACTCAACAGGATAACCAAGAAAAGATAGCCGATCAACCAGAGCAAGTTCCAGTCACCACAGTTGGCCCAGAAGGAGATTCAGCTGGAACGCAGGAAGATGAAGTTCCTACAACAGCTTCACCAATATCAAGCAGCTCACAATCTGTGGATGTGGTAAACGATGGCGTTACAACTCCTTCTTCTCAGCAACAGGTGGATGATAGCCAACCTGGAGTCAGTGGAATAATTGGTTCGACATCATCGCCATTAGCTGACGAACCTAGTGTAACTACTTCAGCGACCGTTCCATCACAAGATGATTCTTCTGCTGCAATAAGTTCTGATACAGTCACAACTCAAAAGCCAACTTCTGTAGATGACGAATCTTCCGCTGCTCCTCCTCAATCAGACGACTCCAGTGACAGCGGGGTCTCAGACACACAAACTGAACCAAGCACTCAAGACCAGGGTTCAAGCTCTAGTGACAGTGTTGAACAAGAATCTGTTCCAGTCACCACGAGTCGACCAGTAGGAGCCGAGTCGGATGACACCCAGGAAGCAGCCACTGAACCTATTCCAGTCCCAGCTCAACCAGAAGATGGTATTACTGAAGTAATCCAAGACCAAGGAAGTATCGTTCAAGGTCAAACAACTCCATCTTCGACGGGCGGTATTTCTGGTGTCAAGGATCAAGTCGTTGATGTGGATGAACTAGCACAGGGTACTACAATACAACCAGGCGTTGGAGCGATCGGAGTAACTTCAACCATTCGGCCTCAAGAAGTCTCAGATAACGGACAAACGGAATTGCCCGTAGCTGGATCTGACGAGCCAGAAGTTTCCGATCAGTCGCCAGCAACAACTGCAGCACCAGTTCCTCCTCAGCAAGAAGATGAGCCTTCTGCTTCCATTGCACCTATCTCTGACGATACTCAAATTCCAACTACTGCAGCACCCGTTGTTTCTGACGAGGGCGAAACACCAGTAGCGGATGCTAAGCCTAGTGAAGACGATGAACAGATACCTGTGACAACACAACAGCCTTCATCAGACCAAGAACAAGAAATTAAGGATGATCAAAGTCCTGTAACAACTAGTAGACCCAGTGGTGTGAGTGAGGAGGGATCGACAGCCGGACCTATTTCAGATGAACCAAGTGCAACTTCCTTGCCTGACACTGCATCAGCGGACGAGACGTTACCAGGAACAACACCGGCTCCAGTTTCAGATGACTCTAGTGCGACTTCCTTGCCTGAATCTCCATCGTCAGCAGATGAGTCTGCACCGGGAACAACGGTATCACCAGCAGGACAACCTTCTGAACAGCAGGACCAATCCACAGGAACCACAGAATTGCCAGCGGAACAACCTTCCGAACAACATGACCAGGCTGCTGTAACCACCACCTCTCCAGCTGCACAACCATCCGAACAACAGGATCAGTCTACCGGAACAACAATTTCTCCAGCTGTACAGCCCTCCGAGCAGCAACAAGACGAATCTGCAGGAACAACTGTATCGCCAGCCGTACAGCCTTCCGAGCAGGATCAGTCTTCGGGAGATGAGCCAACTGTCACAACTTTAGCCCCACAATCTATTTTACAATCCACCCCTGACTCAATTTCTACAGAAACTGAAGTTCCAGAAGACAGTGAGGAGATCCGGCACCCTGACGATAACACTGTAGATGCTGTTGATGTTGAAGGCTCCCTAGAAATCACAACAGCTCAGCCAGAAGTTAGTTCGCCTGTTGCAGGGGAAAGTCAAACGGAAGCACCAAGCTCTCAACAAGATGATGTTGTTACGACCCAGGCTCCAGTACAAGATGAACCAAGTGCTGGACAAGAGCTAGTTTCTTCGCAAGCCACAACCACTCGCCCAGAGGCGGATATTGCAACCACTCCTGTCAGCAGCTCACAAGGGGTGTCAGAATCTCAGGCAGATGAGCCTGGTACAACGGAGAGACCGTCCATTATAACTGAGCAGCCAATATCTGTGACACCTGAATCTGCTCTTGGAATGATGTCTTCCACCGAGAAGGTAGAAATGGATAGTGGCTCGTCAACCACTGAGAGCAGTGGAGATGAAGAAGGCGATTCCTCGACTGATTCAAGTGTTCCCGGAGAAGGGTCTTGTTTTGTCGAAGGACAAACTTACAGAAATGGATCCAGTATTCCTCCAACAACGCCTTGTCACATCGCATGTGCTTGCAAGAACAGCATTGTTCATTGCTTATTGGTTCATTGTCCGCCACCACCCGCAAGATTTGTTGACTGCAAACCAATTTACAGGTCTGGAGTTTGTTGTCCCGACTATGACTGCGGTAAGTAGCGTAGCGTACTGTCAACAATTACAATGTGCTTAATTTGTTATTATTTATATATTGTTCATGCATTACTTGAGAACATTACAAGATCATAAATCAATTATTGATTTTATTAAACTTGTTGTGTAGGGTCAACAGATGAAGTATCTCCAGTTACCATCACTCCAGAACCACCATTTCCAGACAACAAAGATGATACAGTTGTTACCGTCACACCAGAAGCAACTTCAACGCCTTCCTCAGAAAGTCTTGTTTCTCAACCACAAGATAATTCTGAGCGACCTTCCTCAGAATCAGATATTGGGATTCACGACCAACCAAGCGAAGGGGCACAAACTACTACTCGAGCGTCTTCCGGTGATGAGGCTGGAATTGCCACAACTAGCGCGCCTGTATCGCCTAGTGATCAGCCGGCCTTTCCTACAACCAGTATTCCTTCATCAGAACCCATATCTTCCACAGATGCTCCAAGTGGAGAGGCCCAGCAAGACAGCCAACAAGATAACACTGAGCCATCTGCTATTACAACCACCACGACAGCCACCACAACCACAACCACCTCTGAGAGACCATCAGACATTGAGCAAATTATCGACAGTTCCAGTAGTGCGCCCCCAGAGATGGCTGCTTCAGGTTCTGACGTCGCC
>JAQIXW010002302.1:0-15952 GCA_034700685.1 Willowsia buskii | reverse complement strand
TTATTGAATGTCATGCCTGTTTTGACAAAAGGCAAAATTACCATAATTGGATTGCTACTGGACTATGTAATTAATTAACAATGGGTTATGCATACAAAATATGACTTCGTACGTTCTGCGTTGCGTTTGTGGTCAAATATGAGGTCATGGTTGTTTGTCCACAAGTAATAAAATAGGTCCCACGCCAGGAATCTATTATCTAAAATTGTGTTATCTAGGCACTCAATGAAAGAGCTACGAATCACTTCGAATCCAACTTGGTCGACGACATTTTCAAAATCATTGAATAAAACGAAAACTTGCTCAACAAGCGATGGAAGCATTGTGCTGGGCCCTGCAAATATGAGATGCAGTTCCCCTTGCGCTACTTCTGTTTCTATTTGTATATCGGCTGAGCTGGCATGATAGAATTTGCTGTTTAATAGTTCATTGAAAAACTGAGACCAAATCAGCATTTTGGTTGAGCTGCCTTCTGGAGCCCCTATATAAGATGATGATGGAGAGCCAATCCAGATTGAATATCTTGCTTGTGGTAATAGTCCCCTTACAAGTCTGACTTTCCTGCTAACGTAGGACACTGATAGCTTTCCCTTTATTTTTGACAATGATCCTTTCTTCAGCAAATCATTTTCTCTAGCCCTGCTACAAGCTGTGTTAAGCAAAAGAGGATTGGGTGGCGGAAGTGTAAAATTCCATGAGTATTCCTCCTTTGTTCTATGTATTTTATCTTTTAATTCGTCGGGAAAATTGAATGCTTCGTAAGCAGTTTTATAAAATTCTTCCATGCTTCGGCTTGTGTATTCTACTCCACGATAATTTTTGGAAAATATAATGACATTGCAAGTATCAATAGTTAAGCATTCCGTATATTTCTGTATCAGATTTTCATCGAACTCGGCCGTTAAAGTGGGTGACATTAAGCACCACTTTGGTGGTATAAACTGCATCCATCGACTTATACCATCCGCGGTGTTCATACTTGCCTCTGCAGCACGGTAATGGAAAGATTCCAACTGTTGCTTCTGGAGTTCTTGAAAAAATGACTTTTGAGGTTTGTTGGTAATTAACATTTCTATGTAGCCAAATATTGCCTGCAGAATATTATCCTGCCTCTTAAAACCTTTCTCTGTCATATCGACGGAAATGCAAAAGACGGAAGTGTAGTGGTTTCTGGTAACGTCGGATTCCCAACAGCCTGCATCAACGTTTGTCGCGAGTCCCTGTGAGGTCAAGTAATGAAAAAGTCCGCCGTCTGCCTTATGTGCTATTATTGCTCCTAAATACTGTTGTCATAAATAAAAATGTTTGTTGCAAAAAAAAAAATCCTGAATCAGGGCTCAGTAAATACAGTCATAAATACATTCAATAATACCTCTAACGGCTTAGTTTTTAAACTCTTCCAAGCTTTTGAATCTAAACCCCAATGTAAGGCAATGAATTCAGAGTGATAAACGGATGGAACATGATAAATTTGATGAAATCTCTTCATGTCAAATGGTCCATTGGATAATAGATGACGATTAGTCATTAGCGGAACTGGTGTTGCATGGGGTTGAGGAATTTTCCCGAAACTTTCAGTCACCAAATTTTCCAAAAAGTCTAACGGAAAGGGGGCTTCTACAGCTAAAGTCATTCTGCTTGGGCTATAATAAATTTTTCGCCATTCCACCAACTTCCGGTAAAAATTTGGTACAGTAAGTGTGCTTATGTTGCCACTGTCCATCTTTCGCATAATATGACCCTTTTTGGCTAAGGATCCAATAAGTTGAAAATATCTAGGCGTATCGTCTTGACGGAGACTGTACTCAGCGTCGAGTGCTTCCAACTCTGCTGCCACGAGTGTATTGGGGAACAAAGGGAATCCCACCATATCTCCCAAAATCTCAACAGCTAAGGGAAACAGTTTGTACGAAGAGGAGACTGTGAATGTAGTCATCATCCCGCTTGTATATGCATTAACGTATCCGTTATAAGGAAGAACCAATTTAAACAACTGATTCGCCTCAGGAAATTTGCTGGAGCCTAAAAATACGGCATGCTCACAAAAGTGCGCGAGGCCAGGCATCTGGTCATCTGGATCATCAAAATAACCTGAACCTAAACGATTCAGGGAAAACCACGCTGTTTAATTGTTGAGACTTTAAGCTGCCGTCACAGGTTAAATGACATCATGCCAATACCTACCTATGACAAGATACACAGTTCCTTCAAGTTCTGGAGAATAATCATCCGAAAATTGTGGTCGATTTTCTCGTGAGCCAGACCTTGATGATTCTCTGGGACAGCAATGATTTCTCTGAAGCCCTTCCGCAAACTTTGGAGGATGTGGATAGTGCCTGAGGCTGCTATTCCGGAAGTGTTTAGTTGCCGATTGTTTTGAAAATTCCTGTGACAAATTATCCACAGAAAATTGATGGCCTGTTGAGGAGTAAACTATTTCATCTGCATCAATCTTGCTTTGAGGGCTGGGTTTAGTTTGGTCCATACGGGATTTCGCTTGCTTCGCTTTAAAAATTTCAAGTTCTCTCTGTCTCAACTGATGGAAAATTTTATTACGGTAGGTCTCCATGTTCTCATTTAGTCCATTGATTTCGTTACGAAAATCTTTTACCGCATTTAGATCTTCAGTCGTAGTAGTAGCAATTTTGGAAGAGCTTGGTGTAGCATTTGTACAGCATGCAGCTTTCATGCTTGTAGAACTCTTTAAAGTGTTCGAGCATACCTTCTCGGAGGTTTCATTTGTCTCATTTTTTGTCTCGGCTGAAGGAGCATTGCAGCAGCAAATTTTCCTTTCATCGCATGGACAAGCACATTTCACACGGGCTGCCGGATTGTCATATCCAAGATACATCTTATTAAACTCAGCAACTTCCGGTATCTACAAATCTCATGTCATAATATTGTATATTAGTGCGAATTAGAATAAGTTGAATTAAAAACGCAAACAGAAGAAGCCATTATTCTTTGCAGGAGGAATGGTATTTGGATAAATTCTTCAGTATTAAGCACCTGACATGGAGTTTTTGTTGCATCTATTTCTTCTGGGAAACTCTGTGCATCAAAAGTTGATATGAGCATTACTCGAACCCCATTAGGAAGAGTAATGGATTTGTAAGACCTTTGATCCAACGGTGAGCAAATGGTCTGATTTTGATCATCATTTTCAGCCGTTGAAGGCGTTTGTTGCCCAACTGGTGCACCTTCTGCATTTTGAGCAACTGGCGAAGCTACATTCATGGTAGCGGCCTGTATAGCCTCTGCCACTTGTTCATATAGTTCGTTCATTTTCGTAGTGCAAAGTGTGAATTTTTAGGCTTTTACTCAAAACCAAATAAGTCTTTACGTTTTTCCTAATGGAAAATGTGTATTACGTCGTCATAAATTATGGGGCAATGTTTGAATGCGAAAATGTTACAAAATAGATTACACCGTGACCTGCCGGACCCTTTGGCATTCTCCTGAGACATGTAACATGTATTCTATGTATTGAATTATGTATATAAATCCAAATACGGTCAAGGGTCAACTTCATAGCAACTGGATAGTACTGAACCGACTCTGATGATGACGTTTTTGCATTTTACTTTCTTTCCTTCACTTCATAACGACGAGCATAGCAAAAAAAATCGATCTCTTGTCTATGGAATAGCTAACTAGTTATAGTATTGGCATGATCTTTTGTAACATTAGCCAAATTCGGCACTTTTCATAATCATAGTCTTTAGCATAACGTCTTTTAATGATTGTTCCCAAATTACCGACAAATTTTCAGTTATTTTTCATTTGCCAAATTGGAGTACTAATCTATATGCATTCTTTTCTCTATGCAAACATACAGCATGCAAACTTAAAACTTCATAGACTGTCAAAACATTCTCCACCAATCATTAATCAAACTTTGTTCACATTCAATCAAATCAAACTGCATCAATAAGAAAATACCTCACCACGTCCTCTTCTTTCTTTCTCTCACACTCGTACTCATTCCTCATCTCAATCTCACATCATCCTTCAACATTTTTACGCTCTCCGTTCATATCCCATAATATTTCTTGCATCTTCTTTTCCTTGTCACAAGTTTCCTCACAAACAGTACAAAGCAAACCAAGATAAAACTTGAGAGGGCAACACGGCACAATTCTTTGCAATTTACTACTGCAGCTTCTGCTCGTGCTGCCATGGTCTGTGGTAAAAGACTCCAAGCAAGTATATTGACTCCACAGCAGCGAGCGAGCGCTACTAAGCAGCGCAGCTAGTTTCATCATCATCAACACCACATTTATCCTCGTCTCGTCTTTTTTCCGATCTCCCCAAAATAATGGGTACTAGCACCGCATTTCATTGTGTGAACTGTGAACACGAGCTGTGAATCTGTGAACCTACCTAGCTCACCTAACCAGCTCTTCTCTCTAGCCACGTATTTTACAAGAAACACACAAAACGCATTTATTAGATAGGATAGTAGTAGAGAATAGAACTTGTAACCTCGTCGTCATCATCATCATCATCAAAATTCATCATTACAATAGCAAAATCTTCCCTAACTCCTTACTTCTTCACGACCAAAACCAAGACCACCACCACTCTTCTAGTCTACTATACAGTTTTGCTCTACTACTGCTGCTATTGCTATATCATCATGTATTGTTTGTTGGGACTTTGACTTGGGAGTACATTACGCTTGTCTGTATAAAAAACAAGAAACTTCTCATAGTGCAGCAGCGGACTTGTTACTACATCTTCTGCTGCTTTGACTGCTGCTGTCTATGATTACTCGATTCTCTACAATGCAATGCAAGCACTTTATGTGTGTACAGCTACGAGCAGCAAAAAGCTGAAGGCGAAGGGAAAGTAAATACAGCAGAGCAGATGCAAGAGAGCAAAATAGCGAGAGCAACAAACACAACCATTCAAAGCAAAAGAAGGGAAGAAGACAACGTTATTATGCGTATCTCTCCATCATCAGTCACAAGTCGACATATTTAGACGAGTTCCTCTCATCTTTCAAATCACTACTCCAATTAAACTAATTTAGTGGGATTTTTCCTTGTGTATACAGAGTAATCAGGGATTATCCAATGTAGAGAATATTATGATTCATCTATCTTTTCTCAACATGACAATAGTTTGGGGAGCGTGAGGAACACAATACGTCTCGCGAAAAGCTGAAGGTAAAAGTGTGCAAAAGTGCAAGTGAGAAAAGTTCCGTGGTCAAAGCTCTCTCAGGGCGAATAACTAACTACAGTTAAAGTTTCAACAGGGGAGAAAAATGAGGAGCAAGGTAAGCATTTTCGAAAGGGTAACAACGTTTCATTATTAGATTTTGCAAAAATGCTTATAGAAACTGAGTCTGTTAGCATTAAAGAAGACAACGGTTTAAAATTGAACTATTTCGCAAGTGAAAAATGTATGTAGTTATCTCCATAATATTATGTGCGATAGATTTTGTAGCCTTGTAATATCGTAAATTCAGAAAAGAATAGATGAATTGTGCATTGTGACATTGCCAAATGACAAAGATACCTAGAATTTTGGGTGTTTTTCCCCATTTCCATTTCAGCCGTAGACAAAATTTGATCAGTTGACTATGCATTAATGAAAATTTGTGTACTAAAAGCAGGGCAGGGCTCATAGTTCATACATCTGCTATTAGCGGTATTCTTTAGGTTTTATTTGTTTCACTGTCGCACACTCCTGACATCAAAGGCTCAATATCAATAGCAGCCATGTTTTTAATGAAAGTTTTGCAATGTTAATTGTTCATGAAGACTGTTCATTAAGTGTTTTTGCTCATTTTTCTCGCAGGTTTGGAAACAAACTACCAGGCAATGTACACTCTTATGACGTTCAATCGACGAGACAAATTTAACCAGTTGTAAACACCATCTGAGTACGAAGAAACGAGGAATGGGTTGTGGGGGAAGTATATAGTGTGTGCCGTGCCGGGGTTCCGGTTCCTTACTACTTTTGGAACAGTAGTTTGAGTTGAAAGTCAATTTTTAGTTTGAGGCAGGAATATAAGCAGTGTATAAGATATAATAGATGTATAGGTATTTACGAGTTCGAACTTAACTAACAGCGCTAAAAAGCAATACAATAAGCAAGAGAAAGCTATTTGTCCAGCATTTGAGTATCGTGATGTTAGTTCCTAAACCCTACAATTACATCAACAATTTGATCGTGAGAGGTGAAGACTGACCTCAGTTTTGAAAACGCTGTCGTAATGGATATAAAAGAACCAAGAGAAGATAGCAGGAAAGAACCCATTCCTGGTGAATATGGGTTTCCCATCCCGAAAGAACTATTTTTCAGGGAACTCGGATTTGGTGGATTCTCCGGTTTCCACAACTTTCCAAAATATAATGCTGGCAAGAAAGTTGTATCTCAAAGTCTGGCTACAAAGGCTGTGCATACATTATGTACAAAGGATCTCTCAAGAAGGGTAAGCTCAATCGACATTTCACCGTATTCAGATACATTTTGTTTAATGTCATATGAATACCATACAACTAATTCTCAAATAATTATCTTACAGAGGTTCAAACTTCCAAATGGGGCACGAACAACTTTCCATATAGCATTCAGTGCCGATGGAACCAAAGTCGCATCCTGTCACGGAGACCACAACGTATATGTTTGTGATGTGGCTAGTGGTGACGTCGTGCAAACGCTGACAGGTCATCCTCGAACGCCATGGTGTGTTGTGTTCCACCCTACACAAAATGACGTCTTAGCTTCTGGGTGTCTTGCGGGTCATGTTAGAGTTTGGGATTTGAAGGTGCGTTTTAAAGAAATAGTGATATTGATGTAATGCGTAGTTAACCTTATTATCTCTTCATGATATAAGACGTATTATTTACTAACACTGATGACGGCATGCTAATTATTGCTAAAATCTGTCTTTGCAGGGTGGAAGCGAGCTGCTCATAACTGATTCTGGAACTGTGATTGCTTCACTGGCGTTTCATCCTACAGTGAGGTTATTAGCGGTAGCTACTTTCAATGAAATCATTTTCTGGGACTGGGGTCATCCCTACCCGTTGGCTCGCTGCTCTACTGAGAATACTAAAGAGAAAGTCAGGTCAGTAGTCAGTATAACAATGATGCCAAATTAATCAAAGCAATTAGTTCATAATGAAAACCATTAAGACTTTTATAATTTTAATTTTAGACTTGTGCGATTTGATCGCTTGGGACGCAATTTAATCACCGGAATAACCAATTTTCCAAGCCCACCACCAAGGGAGGAAGTAAGGAGACCGGTTAGGGGTGGGGCTCCTTTCTTCAGACCAAATATTCTTTCTAGGAATTATCGAGGAAGGAGAGCTTCACCAGTTTATAGGTCCAGCTCGCGTGCTGATGATGTGGAAAATTTGGATGTAAGTAGTTGATTCAATAGGCAAAAATTAAAGTTTCATTTATGATGTGGGACTTTTTTAAAGCGTGATAATTCGAGCGTTCGTTTAATTCATCAATAATTGTTTTCTGTGTATTAGGATGTTTCAATGGTCAACGAAAGTGAAGTTGTTGAAGAAGTTGTTGTTCCAGTTGCAGAAGAAACAGAGGCAGAGGCTTTTGCTGTAGCTGCTGCTGCTGTTGCAGCTGAAGAAGACCCTTTAATTGTAGGAGAGGTAATAAATTATTTTTAGGTCTAAGAGTTGTAATTTCTCCATGATGTGTACTTTATGAAATGTGATTTTTAAAATTTTTTATAGACTCTCAATGCTCGACAAGATAGATTTCAAGAAAGTTACAGGCAACTTGTTAGCCATTATGAAGAACTGGTGTCAAATTATCAGCAATTCCTACGTAGTAGGATACCTCGCATTTTGGAATCTTCTAACATAGGCTCCAACCAACCACACGTTCCCTTGAATGAACCAATGATTGAGGAACCACTACTTCCACAAGTCAATCCTGAAATGGTAGTGAATCATATGGAGGATGGATTTGAATCTGATCCCTTACCAAGTTCTCCATCTATTAATGGGCCCAATGAAACTGAAAGTTCAAGAACGACTGTCCTTGAGTCCCCAGCTTCACCAGTGATGGATGATGAAGTGCCTGGACCTTCTAGATTACTATTTGAATCGAATCTTGAAAATTCTACGGAAAGCCCAGAAAACAGTTTATCAACTTCGACTAGTTCCTCTTCTCCTTCTTCCCTTGAATCCGCAAGTACTTCTACAGGAACCCCTGGCCCACGAAGTGACACTGACTTAAGAAGCATTGAAGCACTGGCTCAAAATATTTTGGAAATGCAGAATCTTTGCAGGTATTGTCCTTTAAAGTATGTTTGGAAGTAAATTTGGCGGTGCGAAAATAATTTAATCTTTGATATTATATCTTTAACAAATTCATCTAATTTTTTAAAATAATATAGCCAAGTACGAATGGACGCTCCACTTGCTGTAGAGAACCAACATATCATGGAACTTCGGGTAATCCGACGACATTTAGAATTACTTCAGGAGCAGACAAGGGATTTGCAGTCATCAATAAGAGCTACGCTGAATAGTTTGGCAACTGGAAGTCTTGCGGCTTTGAGATCTCACGTTGCAAATGCAGCTAATAGTGCCGCCAATAATAGCCAGGAAACTCGGGAGCATATGCCTAATCCGTTCTTGAATATTGAACAAGCAACACCACCAACCCCCATTGGACCTGGGCCAGTGATGGATTTTGAAAATCCATCTCCTCCTCTTTCGCCAGTTCGGAATAGTGCGTCAAGCGCTGAAAACCCTGCAATAATAAATGCCGAGATAGCTAGGCGAGCACGGCAATATCTTCCTTCTAGTGCATCACGGACGTCAATACCTAATAATCCGAATCCCAATGCCAGTGGACCCAACACTTTATATCGCATTATGATCGCAACACCATTTACGGAAAGCAGTCGTCTACCCAACACTCCTTTATTTAATCGAATCCGTGTACCGCCAATGGTGGCCATGCAATACGAACTTCCAGACGCTTTTCCAAGAAACCTGCCTGGTCCTTCTAGAACTGCCGCCGACGAACCAGTTGCTGGTCCCTCCAGAGAAGCAACTAACACTTCAGCAAGTTCCAATAATAATAATAATACGGGTAGCGGACGTGGTAGAGATCTAACAGGCCCTGGCCCTCGAAGAATAGTCAGAGAATTTCACCTTGTCAGTGGCCGACCTGGAACGTTTGTTGCTGAGGAGCACGCTCGACACTGTCCATTTTCTGGAAGAGACCCTTATCACTGGCGTCCCCCACCAAGAATGCGATCTTTATACGATATGGGTGAAATGCCACCACTAACAACTTGGCCTACCATTGAAACGGGTATGGAGACTAGCATTAGAAATTTCCGGGCTGTGACACCTCCGGTTACTAACGTTCGACCAGTTAGAAACCAGCTGTCCAGCACCATCACAATTACTGTCAGAAATGGATTTGGAGGCTTACATGGTAGTTCTACCCATGACACTTCGGGCAACAGCAGCACTTCTGGAAGAAATAATCCGTTCATGAATTTTAGTCAGTGGGTTTTCACGAGCGGTATTAATATAGGAAGTTTGACCAGTGATGTTCTAGTTGGTATATATCTCTCTATACGTCAGTTGAATGGAAACGGCAACGGAGACATTGCTCCTCACAGCGAACAGTGGCAACAAGTATTTGGAAATGTCGTGCCTGGATTAGCTCTGATCCCTCCAGCCCTACGACAAGGGCAGAGACAACAGCCCCCAACGCATCGATGCCCACACCGCCGTAGGCGTACTCACTGGATTTGCTACAACCACAACTCACACACAAGCAGCAGACCTTGTTCAATACCTGTTGTGGGAATTAGCAGTACTACTAGTAATAATCAGGAAGACAACAGAAATAGTGGGAGTGGAGTCAGTAGTAACACAAGGGTTTCATCTGCACAAGGCACTCGTGCCACTGCTGAGCCAAATCAATCAACTGCCAGTCCAAGTTCCTCTTCAGAGCAACCATCGGGAAGTAGAAATAATAACACTGCTTTACCATCACCACCAACGGCCACTTCCAAACCTGGAAGACCCATTCCAAGCCAACTTGAAAGAAATTTCACTCGAGTGTTCTATATTAGAGTTGCTGAAGAGCTAATCCCTGTGTATTCAACGGTTAATAGTTCTGAGAATGTGATAGGTACAGAAGTTCGTGAAAGTCTTCAAGCTAGTGTATACTACTTGCCAATAGGTTTATTTCTCCAAGGAGGGCCTTGGGAATCAAATACTCAAACAGTGGGAATTCACTGGCCTCCGGTTACCCGTGAAGAAGAATATGCCGTTTTGGACCTTCGTGTTTCAGAGAGACCGCTCAATGTTTTCCAGTCAGATACGAGGGAATCCTATCCTAACAATCGCCGTTATCCGCGAATACGCATTGATTACGACCAGACCAGCCTTCGTGTGTCGTTGCCTACAGGCTTTAGTCTTCATTTTATCCAGTCAGGTCTCACCCTTCTCGACTGCATCAGCAGTTCGATTAATTTACCTCGGCCACGCCCCATCGAAGGAACCTTATGGATAGATTATTTAGGGCCATTTTTAGATTCGTTGGAAAGAATGTTTGGACTGCGTCATACCCGCAGAGCGTTAGGATCTATGCCATCAGGGCACAGGGTCGGTGCTTTTCTAGGAAGAACACCTCCTTGGGTTCCCGCAAGCACTGCAAGACCTTCTTTATTTTCACCCTCTCAAGCGCCCAATAACCCTTCCCCTAATCCAGTTGCAGAAAGTAATCGTCAGGCCAATGGAAGCGTTGGCCTCAATGGCACCGCAAGTGTTAGCGGTACAGCTACTAGTAGTGGCAATAGAGAACGACCAACAGCCACAGCTTCTAGTCGCCGTTCAGATGCTGGTGACCGTCTAAGGGCGATGTCAAGAAGGATCATCACATTGGCTCCTGATGCACCAGTCGATGGTGGTCGCCGCCGATTTTATGAAGAAAATCCAATGATTCTCAGTCACGGGTACATGTATGATAATGGTGGCTCTGGCTCCAGCAATGGAGGACATCGCTCGGTTTTTGACCGCAACAGTGATAGGCGCTTCTACTTTCGCCATAGACATAGGCATGATCATGGATTTTCTCCGTCCCCAAATCAAGGGGATGCGTCTCATGACGGCTCCGACGGAGGCAGATTTATTAGACTGGCTGTCGATACTGCTGCTTCAGAAGTGCTACGAAGAAACCAGGTTCACGGTTCTGAGGGACTTCCAGAAAGTAACAATGGACTTCCTATTGTGGAGGCTGGAAGTGCCAGTGGCTTTTCAACGATTGGGCGCCCTGTCGAAAGTAGGATAGAGAGAGTGCTAAATGAAAGGGGCAACCGAGGAGCTCATTCCCCGGGACCTCCAGGGTACATGGATGAATCCAGCAGAAATAGAATGAGATTGGAAGAAATTCAAATGAGGATATCCATGCTCTCACAGTGGTCAAGAGCACGAGCAATGGCCACTTCTGGAACCCAGACTCCACAAAGTTTTGTCAGAACATGGCCAAGTACAGAACGGACTTCTGTCTCTGCATCCAATGTCAGCAATAGCAATCATGAGAGAGACCGGCCACCCAGAGGTAACACCGAGAGGCAAGTTGGTGGAGGTAGCTCAAGTGCTGGAGGAACTGCTGGTGGCCCCAGCAGCAGTGGTCCTCCTAGTGATCCAAGGTTATCCCGACGCCGACCTTACTCACGAATAGCCAGAATAGTACCTAATAACGAAGCAGAAGATAACTCAGACGACGATATTCTCGTTTCATTGCCTGCAAGAATACCCAGATTAAATGAACCTAGCTCCTCGTCGGAATACGATCGCACGCGACCAGATCGTCCCGAAGCTTCAAACCCAAGTCGTGAACCTGCAAGAAGCTCAAATAGGTAAGTGTTGTCCGATTATTGATAATAGTAATGTGTAGCGTTTTTACCTTTTCCGTTTATGACGACAGCCAATATTATATAAGAAGTGTAGAATGAAGTAAATTTTTAAAAAATATGCTTGGTAATGTCATTTTAGGCCACCCATTGATCACTGGATTTTACGGTCCGTTCCTCCTAGCACTCCACATCGTTATCATCGTCCATCCACAGTTGTCGAACTTTCTGGTAGTGCCAGGACTCGAGCTCCACTCCAAAATCGCTTCCCTGCCGAAAATTCAGACTCGGTATCTTCTTCGGATACAAATCAAGAAGGCGAAACTCCGCGTCTTCGTTTTCATCGTGCAAATAGGCCCGGCTCACACAATCCTACAGCAGGCAACGCTAGCAATAATGATGGAAATAACAATAATGTTGGAAACGGCGGGGAAGAGCAGTATCAAGACCCAGGGGCACGATTTTACCCTGGTTATATCCCTGAAATTTTAATAACTCGTAAGCACGCACAGTGTATATTTTGTGTCATGATAAGGTCAAGTTGAATTGTATTATTTTACAATCAAACGAATCTATTGTGATTGATTTTTATACAGCTCGCACGAGACCACCTACGTATTACACTATGGATGCGGCTACGACAGCATTTTTGTCTAGTAGAATTCAGAAGTGGGACTTTAGTGAATTTTTAATACCTGACATAACAAAGAGTAAGTACAACTTATAAAAGAAGTCTTGTTTTGATATCTAAAAACGTTAAACTTTGTTCAGCTTAATTACAAATTATTGCCAATTAATTTCAGGAGATGAATCAGTGGTGGTACGAGAATGTTCCCTACATTCGGATGCCTGTTTAGATGTTTCTTCCGACTCTGAATTCTTGGCTGTTTTACAACCATCAGACGGGGGATCATACAGCTCTGTTGGAATTTATAGCTTACGGGATGACTCATTGGGGGAAATTTTAAGTGTGTACCACTTTGACCAGAACACCGTGTCAGTGAGCATTTCACCCTCTTGTGATTACTTAGTCGTAGGATATGCTGGTCGAGGCCCACTTTACAGATTTGTACATCCATCGAGAGGAATCGGAAAGGTGAGTTGTTAACAATTTACAACATTTAGATGCGTGTGATATCATTGTTATCATTTCAGTCGAATTTTATTGTAATGCATATTTTTACAGATACTAAGCTTAACGAGGGATGAAGAATGTTTCAAGCTTGTCCATGTCAAAGATCTCCTTGCGGATGGACAAGTTGCTTTCATGAGTATTAACTGTATGCACTGGGTGCCAGTGGCAGGCTATGGGATTGTCTACGGGACTAACACCGGCGATCTAGTATTGTTAAGTTAATAATGATGAACGAAATCTAAAATACTTATTGAATCATGTCTGTGTCTCATTTAGTTTTACTGAATTTTTTTTTGAAAATCAAGTCGATTGTTGTAAAAAAAACCTTTTAGATTAATAACATATTTTTTCCAAAAGGCCAGTTATGATAGAAAGTTACATGTTAGTCATTTTGTTTATCCAGATACACGCAACGCATATTTGCTTAAATACGTGAAATATATGATATAGTAGGGGTTATACAGTGATACACACAGGTAATGATAAGACGAGCACTAATGTAAGGACTTAGTTCTATAGGTTAAGAGGAACAGACTGATATAATTTAAATGGCTCCAAAAATGTTTTAAAGAGAGAACATACGCACACAAGAGCGCCATTATGTGGGTTAGACTTGTAGCATTAACTCGATCTAAGAATCGAAAAGTGTTATTATTATTATTTAAATACTTACCAGATGGCCAGAGAAGTATGAACTTCATTATACTGCCTTTCTTATATTCTAACAACAAAATAACCGTGACCATTTCGTAAGTAAGAGTGCTATCTAGAAAAAAAACTGGTTGTTTTGATTTAAATGAATGAACTGGTAAAAAAGTGACAGTATGAAATCATTGAGTTGTTAACGTGTAGTGTTTTTTAAACTTTTATTGTTTAACAATAATAAAAAATATTTTAAAATGTGTATGTGCCTCGTGCAGCTTTGTCAGCACCAAGATATGCCAAGGGCTGTATTTATTTTGTACGGTCAATTTTGTAATGTCGAAGAAAGAATATCAGATTTGTAATAATTGCTTTATAATTTAAAGCTAGACCAAATAGGTTCTGTAGACTATATACTTTCGTTAAAATTCTCCAACAAAAATTAAATTAAATTTTGTTAGCTATTTAAGAAGAACATTTATCCCGATTTTAAATTTGACAGGTATATATATATGATTGTGTGTCATCATGTAGACTTGTTGCAAATATTTAAATTCAGGTAACTAATAATTTATAAAAATTACTTGTAGACGTAGGCGAGCTCTTGTAAAACAAATAAACCCTTCCTTTACAGAGATATTACTACTTTGCCTTATTCATATATTAATTTACATACTTATCCCATGGCCCATCTTCGTATCATACTTAAGGGTATTAGATATCGATTTCCAGTTTCAGGATCTACCAGTGCAATAAAGTTGTTCTTAGAGTTATGCTCCAATTCCGGTGTTGACTGATGAAGGACGTTTTCCTCCCGAGTATGCTCATGGTTTCGCTGAGGCAAATTGAAGTCACTAGTTGAACCGTTCGGTAGAAAACTTATTGGCGGAGGAGGCGGCGGCGCTGAAGTGGTTACAAGGGACACTCCATTTGTATTTGTACCACCAATGTTTGAGCGTTGAGTCGTGGTTGTGTATCCTGCGTACGGCCAAGAGTTTCTTACTCCGTATTTGTGACAGCAAACCATGGAAGAGGTTACTACAATTAATAGCGTTGCACAATTCAACAAATGTTTCTCCCAACGCCCCATTTTGAAAAATTGCTATCTGGTGATACCGATGATGTTTCAAGAGAGATGTTAGCAAGCTAAGATTCTCGTACGATATGCGATGCTCCGTTAATTCTGCCAGTCTTTTATTGTGGCAAGCCAAGACAAGACTAATGCACAATGTAAATAAAAGACGGTCATTTCTGTTTAAAAATGCTTGCTTAGCAGGAAAATTTGAATGAGCCAACTGTTCTACGAAAAGTTTGTCAAGTTGACGCCTTGACTATAATAGTATTCCTGTATCGTGATCAATCATGTTTGACAGTCATATCATAACCGGTCTTCTATATTTGTAATGTGGTCTCTGTTTTTATCTGAAGAGAATACAAAAAAAAAACATCAAAAGTTGGTAGCTCAAGTCACGACTCATGAGTATGCGTACTGGCGAATGACGCTATGACGCATGCTCATGAATTGATTGCTTGTGGTCGTGAATCGTGGCTTTATGGATTGGTTATGCTACTATGCTAGTTAGTAATAATAATGAACTACTGTTTAATGTGTGAAATTCCATGCCTGACCTAGGCTCTGAGTAAGACATAATTTTCGTAGAATTGCAATAAAAGCATAATGGTACTCTACTCCGTACGCATAGTATTACGCAACCTGATTGCCATTTTGGAAGGTTATTTTGGTTGATCTAAACTTTCCAGGCGCTAATGTCTACAAGAAAGGCTAATCAAAGACTCATTGTAACCTCAGCTGCATTATTTTGGATATTACTTGTAGGAAGGGATTTCCAACTGATGGACTATGAGGTAGATTAATGTACAAAGCAGAAAAGTTTTGTTTGAATCAATGCTAGTTAACAAAAAATCATCTGAAATTGTGAAGTAATGCTGCAGCGAGTTCGGCTACATAGAGTTCTATGAGCAATCAGTAAAAACAATAAGATTCATTTATGCAATTACTTTCACCACATCAATGACTAACATGTTGAATCAAACATTTTATTTATAAAGTCAAAACGATTAATAAAGACAGGCTTTGAAGAACATAAAATATTCAACACAACAATATCATCATATAACAATAATTTTTAACGAGAAAAAAGTCTTAGTAATAATAGTATTTTTCAAGAAATGAAGTACATATACTATGCTACGATCAAAAATATTTTATAATCACGAGTTTTTAAGCTTTATGTATAGACTAGTGGGAGGGACGATGACAAATGTTAATGGAAGTTCATTTT
>JAQIXW010002301.1:0-15955 GCA_034700685.1 Willowsia buskii | reverse complement strand
TTTGCCTTCGTCCGACGGAACCGTCGTCCACAGTATCTGGAAGATTGACCGAACCAAGGCTTTGCCTTCGTCCGACGAAACTGTCGTCCACAGTATCTGGAAGCTTGACCGAACCAAGGCTTTTCCTTCGTCCGACGAAACCGTCGTCCACAGTATCTGGAAGCTTGACCGAACCAAGGCTTTTCCTTCGTCCGACGCAACTTTTGTCCAAGAACCAAGGTTTTGCTTTTGTCCGAAAAAACTGTTGTTCCGCGGAATTTCTGTTAATGTTTGTACATCGCGTACTAATTAAATTTTTACTAACGTATTAATAGCATAGCTTTGTCAAGAAAGCCGAAAACTGATTGAATATATACCCGGACACATGATATAAACCAACGTCTTTTTATTTGTTCCTTTATTATGTGCCCTCCTTTACGAATTTTTTAAAAGTAAACATACGAAAATACATTTATCCTAGGGTGTGCAATTTTGCACACGGGTATCCCTAGTTTGACAAGAAGAAGCAAAAGAGAGGAATCAGAAGATGAGATCGTTGTTTTCGTAGTGCCCCAACATTCAAACTTCAAGCGCGCGAATTAGTTTTTGTTCGTCAATGACAACAAAGACAAGACAGGAGAAAGTGGAATGACAAGCTGATAGTTAAGGAATTTAATTAATTTGATTTTCTTCAGGTGTCACCGATATCAATGAATTGATACAAGTAAGTAGTCATTTAATCTTCATCAGCTGTCAACACAAATTTGACACACGTAAGTGTAAAACTTTACTAATTATTTATCTATTTAGATTCAATAATTTTTAATCAAGCTAGAAATCTGAAGTGACGAGGTGGGAAAAAGTTTAAATAACATGAGATTAATGTTCCTTAAATACATTTTATTTAGTTCAGTGGAATTCAAGGGATTAACGTTGAATGTGAAAGATTGTCCATTGTCCATCTAGCGCGTTCCAAAACCATCGTCAAGCGTAGCGTAACCTTTTCCCTCTTCTTCCTCTCCAGCTAACGCCTCCATTTCTTGGATCCTTAACTCCAGGCAGTGAAAATGGAGGGAATTCGAGGAACTGAGCATCCGCTCCAAACTCCAATTGTAAGTGGTTTAAACAATTTTGAGCTCCTAAAAGAAAACTACAGTGACTACTTTTTTCACTTCTGATATGTTAATTTTTTGCAGATCTTGGAGAGTATTTTCAAAAACTTGGACCTTGATGACCTCCAAAAATGTAGGCTGGTGTGTAGGACTTGGTGCCACGAGTCTGGAAAAGCAATGAGACCACTGATGCCAATATTAATCGTCATCGATGAGCCGCACTCCAGGGGACCTTCAAAATTCCTCAAGCTAGTTCAAACCAACGAGAGCACCTTCTTCCAGGCACCCTTCACCGAGGATTTCACTGTGATGGACGGAGTTGCAGATTGTCCAAGATTTTGGAAAACTTGTGGAGTCCAAATTAAAAAATTGCGATTGCAAAATGTTATCTTTAAGTCAGCCCTCGCCTTCCGTCGTGCTATTTTCAAGTCATGTCCCAATCTTAAGGAGTTGGTAATCTTTGATGTTCTAGTGTATGGAAAGCCGGCACCTAAACCAAAAAAATGGGTGCCACCCCACTTCACTCAAAACCGGAACCTCAAGACTCTTACAATTTATGGAACCAGGGATGAGTTCAGTATTGGCTGGCTCGAGCTTCTTAGCCAGTATCCATGTCTTGAGGTAAATTCGATAAGCATTTGGAAAATATTGATCTTCAACAACTTCAACTAATGGTCAGTTATCAGTTAAGCAAAGTTATGTAATTTATTTTAGAAACTGGAGGCGCGTAAAATGGGAGACCGATTTGAAGACGTCTTCCGAGCGCTCGAAGTCGCTCGACAGCACGACACCTCTAGTTGGAAGCTCAGTGAGGTGGATTTGTGGGGTGGTGGACTCCCAATACTCCCACGCATTACTTTGCCTCCATCATTTGCTCGTGTCTTTGGGGATGGGAACCTTACTCTTACAAGCTTATTTATTGGTGGGATTGATGGTGATTCCAAAGAAAACGTGACCATTGTTCAAACACTTGTGGCTGCCCACGCACAATCTCTCAAGAAACTTACCATTTTTACGGATCAGACATCTGCTGATGATATCTCAGAGATGGACATTTTTCCCCTGCCAGGTAACCAGGTTTTTGAAAACGTAAAGGTCCTCAAACTGATTGGAGCGAAGATAAGGTCGACCAGATTTCTGCAAGCTTTCCCAAATCTAAAAATGCTTATGCTGGACCTGGATGAGATTGCTGAGGACACCCAAACTCCCCACGTGACTCTCGACGATTGCACACAATTAACAATTTACAGCCAGATTGAAGAAGCTGACAATTTCAAGCGGCTGTTTGGTCTGTTGCCGAATCTAAAGAAACTGAATATTGTAGGATGGTTGGATAATGAATTGTTCTCTCTGATTTGTGAATACTGGCCGGATTTGACGCACTTGGAGATGGTTTGGAGTAATGAGATGGAGGTTGATGACGCTGGCATTTCCGGTTATGATCGAAAACACGTGAGGAAGATAAATAAGAGGGGACGAAGGAGATCTTGGAGACCGATCACTGTAAGGAGGGCGAACCTCTCTTCTCTCAAAAGTAAGCTCAGTTGATTAACATTTAATAATTCTTACTCAATTAATTAAAACCTGTAATGCTTGGTTTTCTTTCATAATTCGTTCTTTCTTTTAGATCTGCAGAACTTTTCTTGGCACGTTGGTTCTGAAGTATGTTCCAGAGTGGGATACTGCACTAAGGCGTGTGGAATCTTGGAGCTTCCGCAACTCAAGCATTTATATGTGATACGCCAGGAAGGTGAAGATGAGGATGGACTTCCCGAGGATTATGTTCCAGTGTTCAAGTCACTTTCTGAACGATTTCCTTGGGACGCCAGACAACGGATACAGTTTGATTAGAGTGGAAGAAATTATCAACATCGTTAATTATTTTTTGATGTGAAGCCATGTTATTTGTGGTAATGATAATTTACTTATTGTCATTTTGATCAGAAGACCGATCACAGTGTTCGAGAGAATTATTTGTACCTTTTAATTTGTATTTAGCGGTTCAATTATTTTCAGAATTTGTTTTTTATAAATATTTTTGTGCGTGTAAAAAAAACAATCGAGTGAACTGAAGTTAGAACAAATACATGAGTGTATATTAGTATTAGGGATATACGTAGTAGGACAAATATTGTTCTTACTTCCTAACACTTAACGAAGAAATTAATTCAGGGCTTTAATTGTGAGTTACAGATTTTTGAAAAATGGAAATAAATTTAAAAAATGGATTTTCAGGATATGACTTTAAAAAGTATCTTTATCATTTATATTGTTTTATAAATGTGCTGAAGATTACATTATGTAGTATGTAGAGTATTTTACAATATAAAAACATATGTCAAGTAACATATTTAAATATACATGAAAAAATAGCAAAGAGGTGACGATTCCTCTATTTTAAGGTGCTGGGTCATTCAAATCATTTATTAAAATTAATAACATATTTCTAATAATATTCATATAGGAGCTTCACGAGCTTTAGTCCAAACACAATGGGCTACACTTATGAGGCGATGTGGAAATTGGAACTGGGGAATTGCATTGTGGGGCTCTTTTAGAAATGGATTTCGTTTAACCTCATAAAATAAAACATATTTTTGCACAATGTCTATAGCATGGTATTCAGGTATGATAAATTATTGCGAGTAAATTCTGGGTGAAAATGGGATGAAACTATCTATCACTCCATGTCGTGATCACATATTGCTCCTATATCCTGAAATACATGTCACCCGTTGTGAGCAAAACTCGAAGGTAAGTAGTAAAATTTGTAAATATTATGTCTATTAATAACTTTACTTTCAAGCAAAATTTTTTAACGCAAGTTTTTTACAGGTTTTGTCACAGTCTTTAAGTGTATCAATAAATTTTCGTTTAAAACCAAACACTAGTTTAAATACAACAATAACTGGAGAATTAGATGCATCTTCAACGATAAAGGCAATGTGTCTGCAATGCATTCTTAATATTATGCATAGGCAAGTGAACTGCGAGGATGTCTCAATGAAAGGACACAAATTCCTCTTCAGTCACTATTTATTTTTCACAGATAGTTGGATTTATAGTGACCTTTGCGTTGTTTACACTCCAATTCAAAGATGAGATAAAAAAACACATCAAGTTCTTCACCAGCAAGCGGGTGTTGTGAATGCAACAATGAGACATTTGTATATTAAACATTTATGTCAAAAATCTTCTTGTATATTGCTTTCTGAATCCATGCGTTTGAATCATCATCTCAATGTTCGGGATACACCGATACGTCTTAATAATTAAATGACAATGCACTTTAACATTTATGCTATGTAAAATGCTTGCATCATGTAAAATAAATTCAGTGTTTTGTGCATTTCCTTATTACTTATTATGGTTGTTGATCTCACACATTTTAAACCGGATATTTAATTTCTCTACAAGAAAGCACGCAGCAAAAAGGTAGAGCCAAAACTTTCACTTTGCTGTATATTTATGTATGATACTAGTAATACAGATAGAATATGAGATAATTAACGACACAAAAACACACTGAAAGTAAAACTTAAACTTTTGATGACATGCTTTCAATAACATATTTACCTACAAGCAAATAACAAAGCTCCTACTAATGTTCTATTGCAGCGTCAACATGCACAACAACAAAATACATTATAAATCACATGTATTTTACATACTCATGAATGTATGGATGAATGAATGTATTTTCATCAAAATACTATCAACACTGGCGAATTTGTGTCCCTGAAACGTGATGTGTAAGTTTCAATATAAAAGTTTATTTATGTATAAGCATAGAATAACGGAAAATGATGGATATTACTCATTACGTTAATTACCTGGTTCCATGCAATGGAATGCATTTATTTGGTCTTACGTTAAAAATTTGTTCCCCTCTTATGAATGATGTGTGTGTCTATCTGAAATAAACTGTAACCTGAGAGTAAAACACACCCAAACTGCTATACATTGCAATTTTGTGATCAGAAAGAGCACAGTCCAGCAAAATATTTGGTTCCTGATAACACAAATAATTTTGGTTCAGGTTCCATTCTTTAACTTTCTTCAATACAATTTGTCATTATCACCAAATATTAAAAAATGAAAACAAGTTCTATAAGCAAATTTAATGTATCTCATTTAGAGAGGATTAAGAATGATTCTGAGCTCGAAAAAGTCTCAAGTTTGCAATCAACTTCTACCCTTTTGGGAAACAAGGAAGTAGGCCTTCTACGACCTCTTTTTCTCCCATTAGAAAAGCCTCGTGTTCCCGCTAAGTGTAGCTTTCATCTGTTTCTACTTTTAACCACGTTTCTTAACATTCTGTATTATTTATTACTTGTACCCTTCCGTATAGCAAAAAAGAGGGGGAGATATTCAACCGGTAATGTTTACGTGTTACAAACAAATGTAATTCAAATGGTATGTATGTATATTGCTTACCTTTCACATATATATGCCCACTAATTTTCCAATATATTTAATATGATAGTTCTTTTTCATGTTGCATTTATTGCCCGAGGGCGTGTTATTCGTATTTTAACTAGAGCAGTCATTTAATCAAATGCAATTGTTTGATGGTTACTTTGAAACTGATTATTTTCCTTTCAGATTCTCAGCTCCACTTTTGTTCTAGTAGTCACCATCTACTCTCTTCTCAGCAGCCGGCAAGTACTTGCGTGGTATTCGAATGGAAGTCAAAAGGAATTACTTGATTTATACGACTCAATAAGCATTTGTTTTATACCTGTTATCTGGGTGGCTACGTTCTGGCTGCAGCGAAAAAATTTTGAAAAATTACTTCTCATCTGTCAAGGAGAGTGTCAGTCTCTGCTTGGAAAACCAGTCAGAGTTTCTCAGCCAAAGAGTTCCACAAAATATGTTGTAAATATAATAATTATTGTACATGTTCTGATACTGATATATGGGACAGTGTGGGATAATGAAAGCTGGGAATTCGTTCTGACACAACCTGCAGGAGAAGTTATGTTTGCATTTTATATACGACCTGAATACGTCCCTGTGCCGCTTGAGGACTTATGCAATTCCAGCTACACGTTCTGGGGCTCCGTCATATCATTAATTATTAGCATTGGGTTTCTACTTATAATTAACTTTTTCCAAATATTTTGCGTTATTGGAGCATTTATGATTCATGAAGCATGCTCCAATTTTACTGATAAAATTCAGAAGCTAGCTGATGATGAGGCGTATAGTGGAATGAACTCGCAGGTACCTTAACGAATAAATTAATTTTAAAATGTGAAAGTTTTAAAACAATATAACCTTAATTTTCATTAGGACCTTTCGCAAAGCTTGCAAGAGCTTTCCACAAGCTATCTGGATTTAGTGGCTGTAATTGAAACAATAAACGAAATATTCGGCATCTCCATTGGTGTTTATTTCCTGCGAGGTTGTCCAGCTGTAGTTTCTTGTTCATTTGTTCCTTCTATAATGACGATTCTGGAAATAATTCTTACCTTTGCAACCAGAATATTCTTGTTTTTCTTGGTAAACATTATAGCGTCAAGTGGAGCGTTAGTATTTGAATAAGTCTCTCAGATTTTTTTGACAAAGTAAACCTATCGAAGTAATTTATATAATCGGTTTCGAAACAACATTCATGTTAGGTACAACGGTACAAGCAATGGCTTTTTGAAATGTCAGTTAGAGAATATTTTTCTGGCAAAGAATCGACTAATTTTTGCTCTATACCAAACATAAATGCGCGGGAATCAGATGCATTTTTGACGAGAAATGCTAACGGTTTGCAGTCTTTTCTAAATATTATGCATAGACAGGTGAATTGTGATGATGTTGCCTTGAAAGGATACAAATTCTTTTCTGTAACTTATAGTCTTTTTGGAACGGTAACTAAAAAATATTTGTAACTTAAATATTAAAATAATGTGTAAATATTTGCTATGATTTGTTTTGCTAAAATTTTGAAACAATAGCATTTGAAGTTTATTTTTCTTTTGGGTACAGATTCTCGGCTTTGTGGTGACCTTTGCGCTGTTTTTGGTGCAGTTTAAAGACGAAGACAACGGTATCTCGAACACTTTATCGGCATGCTCGTGTTTCGATGATAAAAATGCAACATTTGGTGATTAAATTCTTCGCAGAAAATATATCAGTATATCCGTGTTTGGAAGTCATTGTAATTACCACGACAATCTTTTTATGTCAGGTATACCGACACGTCTCAATATTTTTATCACAAAATGATTTTGGCACTCGAAATCCTACATCTTAAGAATATATTTATGAAAGAAACATTATCTTCTAAGCAAGTTATTATCATGTTAGAATGTTGCCATTTTGTTCTATTTTACAATAGAATTTTTAAATATTAAAATCAAGTATTTGATTTTTCATATGGCACATGTGTAAACAATGCAGACCAAAAGTTTTAAACCTTGTGTGTATTCATATACGCTTGGATAGAATAAAGATGTTGATAAAATCGTCAGAGGTCTAGCTATTGAAATATCTATAGTTTATGTTTAAGTAAGTAAATATTTAATATTTTTGTATCTTACGCTTTACAATTTAAAATATTTAAAATATGGCTCCACAATAAGGCGTGTAATAGCACTAAAAAAGTTTCTCATTGATGTCCATTTATTATTACAAGCGCTAATTAAAATTTGATATGTTTTGGCTATTTGAGAGTTAAGATGTATGTAAATTATAAAAAGAAACAAAGCCTATATATGTAATGAAGCTATATCATCAGCAAGAGATATAGTTCAGAAAATGCGGAAATGTACATCCGGAAGCTTACTTAACGTAATATATGTATGCATGACTCCGTGTATAAAGTGTAATAAACCGCTAATGATCTATTGAAACCTGACCTTTTGATGCACATGAAAGAAAGGAAAACAAAATGATTCACCTTAATTACCGGCTAAACTTTTACATGTCTACATTCACTTTACATATGTTATATTCGTACCTTTCGCATTAGGGTTCTTCATAAATATCAAATTATAATCAACACTGACAAATTCGTCTCCAGGGACAAGATGACTTGGAACATTGGAGTTCTCGTATCATTTAATGGATGGATAGATGGATGGATCTTGCTCGTTACTGTAACCTTAGTTTTTATGCTTGGCTATGCCTTTCGTTTAGCCTCATGATTAATGTAAAAGCAAAATGGTTAATAGGTATGTTAATATTTGCGTTATATTTGATATTTGTTCTCTATTCCGAATGTAAAATAAACAGTGTCATGTATATGCAAACATGGATATTCTTACGGATCATGGGGTCCCTGATCCCAACAAGATCCTTGATGACGAATTGCCATGGGGGATTCAGTCAGACTATTAAGTCTCGTTATGTTGATGGTTGATATTGGTCTGCATGATAAATGATGATGACAAGATATGTGTATTTTGTCCGTTATAGACATATTGCGTGTAATCTTGATAATTTTTTTTCTCTGTAATCATCAGTATCAGATAAAGTTGATATAGAGAATGGGTCTTACCCATTACTTATACTTCTAGGTTTTTGAAAGCTGTTTGTAGAGTTCAATAATTTGTGAAACATGTTAACATGTCTATAAAAGATGAATATACTGTTAAGGTGTATATATGTTTGGTGTGCTATACTTTACAAGTGCTTAAGATTCATAACATGCTAGATTTTTATCACGCTATCACGCACGCAATAATTAATAGTCTTCTCTTTAATAAATGATGATGACAATGACCAAATCATGAGACCTCGCACTTCTAAGTTCTAACTGAAATATATGTTTGAACGTGAAAACTAAAACACCCAAATTGCTACATAGTGTACACCTCACTGTTTCATTTGGTATGTGTCGTGAAATGTTGAGAAAAACTGACACGTACTAAAGAGATTATTATTTGACATCATAAATTTCAGCATTTTTTAATACACAAGTCAACTTCCCTTTAACTCTTGACAACTTTTGAAATACCTTTAAAATGAAGACAGGTTCTCCGAGAAGAGTTGAAAATTCTCAATTTGAAGGAATCAACCATGATTCCGAGCTCCAAAGCGACTCAAATTTAAAACCAACTTTCACCATTTCCGGAAATACAGAAAAGGGACATCTTCTGCGACCTATATGGCTCCCACTAGAGAAACCGCATGCTCCTATTAAGCATAGATTTCACCTGTTTTTGCTTTTAACAACGTTTCTTAACGTCTCTTACTATTTGTTACTTGTCCCATTCCGCATAGTAAAAAAGAAGAGGAGATATTCAGCAGCCGGAGAGTACGTATTGCATACAAACATATTTCAGGGGGTAAATACGTACATTTCTATTTTTACAAGTAATATATGAACTAGTTACTGGCGTGGGCAAAGGTGTTTAATCATTGATTAATTGATACTGATTTCTTTTTCCTCTCAGATCCTCAGTTTCAGTCTTGTCTTCGTAGTCACCATCTTCTCTCTTCTCGACATACGACGTGTGTTATGGTTGTCAAGCAAGAAGGATCAAAAAGAGTTGCTTAATACATTCGATAGTATAATCGACTGTCTTCTACCGGTTTTCTGGTTGGTCACGTTTTGGCTGAAGCGAAAAAGCTTTGAAAATTTACTTCTGCTCTGTCAAGGCGAATGTCAATCTTTGATGGAGAAACCTGTCAAGGTGGCGCAGCCAAAGAAATCCTCCATATATTTCATAAATCTATCCATTACAGCAGTTATTGGGAGATTCATATACTTGCCATTCCAACTATTCGTTTCGGGTGAATGGAAATTGCGTCTGATGACCTATGGACAAGATGTAATATCCACGTTTTATTTACGGCATTTCTGTGATTTCATATCGGACGAGGAATTCAGTGACTCCAATTACTTATTATTGGGCTCAATGATGGCAACCATTATTTTCGAATCGTCTGAATCCATAGGTTTCTTTGTTGAAATATTTTGCGTCATTGGAGCTTTTATGGTGTTTGAAGCATGCTCAAATTTCTCTGACAAAATCAAGAAAATTGCTGATGGTGATACACGTTGCGGTCAAAACTCACAGGTAACTCATTAAATTTTAATGTCATTAAAATTTAATATTTTATGCATAAAAAAATTTCTGATCAACGCTGTATTTCAGGAGCGGAGACAGTGCTTAAAAGAACTTTCCACAAGCTATATGGATTTAGTGACAGTTATTGAAACAATAAATGAAGCATTTGGTATCTTTGTTTTTATTTATTACCTGCAAAACTGTGCAGCTGTTGTATATTGGTCATATAGACTTCCTCAAATTACATCTCACAAGGTTATTCTGCACATCTCAATGAAAATACTCTTCTTTGCTACTGTCAATATAGTAGCATCAACTGGAGCCTCCAAGGCTAGTAATTAATTATTGTAATGCCCAACTTCATCTGATTTTACGAAAAATGTTAGTTGAGAAATCTGATTGGATACCTCTTTAATTTGTTTTAGGTACAACAGTACAAAAAATGGCTTTTTGAAATGTTAGTGGCGGAATATTTTTCTGACACGGAATCAATGAATTTTCGTTTCATACCAAAAACTGCAAATGAAACGAATACTGGCGAACCAGATGGCGTCTTAACAAAACCGGCATCAGGTCAGCAACTCTTTCTAAATTTTATGCATAGGCAAGTGAACCCTGAGGATGTGGCCTTGAAAGGATACAAGTTCTTTTCCGTCACTTACGGTTTTATTGGAACGGTACTCAATGACAAAATTAGCAAATATTTATGTGATAGCTTCGTGTAATCTTACTTGCAAGTCATTCTATTTCTTTAAATTTCTATATATTATGTTTTACAAATACTTTGTTTTTATTACAGATACTGGGATTGATGGTGACGTTCGCATTGTTTATACTCCAGTTTAGAGACGAGCAAAAAAACAACCCTAGTTCCTTTGAAGTAAGCCCATGTGGCGAATATTACAATTTGACATTAGCAGATTAAAAAGTTTTCTCGTTCGCATGTTTTATATCACTAACAATAAACATTTATACATATAATATGTAATAGTAATATATGCTGCTACATTTGAGTATTGCAGTAGGAATGTGTTTTTGAAATTATACGTCAGATAACAACTTTATAACCTGTGTTACGGCTCAAATATAGCCAATTTATTTAATATGTAGGTTCCTGATTCTTTTGATGTCAACTGAATCTAGCTTCTCGAACAAATCCCTATTTGTTCGTATGATACACTCTAATTATGAAATTTTGGATAGATTAAAAAAGGAATCCCGCATTTAAATTAATCAAAAAATTTCACATAAGTGTTTGCCTCTTATTTGAAAAAAAATATGTATAGGGCTCTTTAAAGTTACGTATCTTTGTAGACATCTAGAAAAATGGAATGATTCACTTTGAAAAGCATGCTTACGCTGTACAAATTAAAAATTCAAAATATGTAATGGTTCTACAATAAGGCGTGCAATAGCAATTAGGAAGTTTCTCTTTGATGTACTTTTATGATCTGAAACGGTAATAAAATTTAATATATTTTTGCTAATTGAGGGTTATGAATGTATGCTAAAGCTAATTATAAAATGAACTGTAAATTCATATCCAAAACGCTTCTCAGCGTCAAATATGATCTTATGATTCTGCGTTTAAAATGCAATAAAGCTGACCTGACTATTGCAACCTGACGTTTTGGTGCACATTTCAGTAGGAAAACCTAATAACCGTAATTACCAGCCAACACCTTACATATCTACATATATACATTATTTATTGTGTACTTGGCATATGTATGGCACGAAGAGTTTTTGTAAGCATATAATTAATATTATCAACACTGACAAATTTGTCTCCAGGGATAAGGCGGCTTGGAAAATTCAAGTCTAATTATCCATCAGATATTGGAAAGTGGATATATGGGTGGATCTTGTTCATGAATACAAGTTCTCTGTTTGTTTTACCATCAAGTGTCACACGCATTGCTATACATGACTGTATAAGTAGGTCAAGGCCTAACAGTAATTTTGAAATAGATCATTTCTCTTTACCCATATAAATGATGATGATGATGACATTTAGTTATAAGCATGTTTATCTAAAATGTAATGCGTCTAAAAAATATAACACACCCGATTTGGTGTCCACTCTTAATTTGGTTGTGAAGAGAAAGAGAATCGTCCAACAAAATACTTGGTTCTATGCAACACAAAATTCACATGATAATGGAGAGTTGACTGAAAACTGACCTTTCTCAATACTTCACTGATGGATTTGGAATGCAGTTCGTTGAGTTCAGCAACTAGTACAACATATATGGTTATACAATGACAATGCTATGTCGGTAGGTTAACCATTGCCAATAAATTCCGTCTGACGATGTGATGCGACATGATACTATTCGCGAGAGTCGTCAAAAAAGTTACGGCAGTTTGTGGAACATAGCATGCTACATAGTAATAACAATGACGACTTCTATTTAATAAATGATATTGATGATGACAAAACGGCCTATATATTGAGCCCTCGCCGTTATACCTGAAATATATTTATACTTGAAAAGCAAACCACACCCATGTCGTTTTATCTTGAAACGTAGGAAAGAGTGGGAGTAGTCGAAAATATTTTGTTCAAAACCATATAAATAGTTTTATTTTCGGTTTCATCTTTCAGTTTTCATTGACTTTGTTTGATAACAAGTTGAGAAAAACCAAAACTTTTAGATATATATTTGAAATTCATTTTTGCAAGATCTTTTATTTTTGCAGCATTTCATTTAACCTTTGACAACTTTCAAAATATTCTCGAAATGAAGGCAGATTTCATGAAAGAGAAAAATTCATAATTCCCGATTAAAAACAATCGACCATGATTCCCAGCTCCAAATTGAATTCAATGGTTCAAGACCAGTTTCTATGGTTTCGGGTAACACGGATAAGGGATTTCTTCTGCGAAATTTATGGTTTCCATTAGAAAAGCCCTGTATTCCAAGGAGATATAGGTTTCATCTGTTTTTACTTTTAAAGGCTTTTCTCAACGTCTGCAACTATTTGTTACTTGTTCCATTTCGAATAGTGATAACGAATAGGAGATATTCACCAGGAGTCCATGTGTTGCAAACAAATATAATTCAGACGGTATGTACATTTATATTTTCATTCTACATTTGTTCAGAGATTGCCGGATATAAGAAAAAAATCATTTTGCACTTGTTTTAATGCAAGAAATTTTGCTGAATTTGAAGAACTTTTATTTTATTTTAAAAGTTACACATAGGCATTATGCGAATGGTGTCATAGACGTTGGTCAAGCTTATCTAGTAAAGAGAGAAAAATAAAGTCCATGCAACTATTTACATAATGCCTACGTATGAACGGCAGCAAAGGTATTATTAATGATACCAGACCATTGCGACCAAAACACACAAGTAATTATTACTAATATTTAATTTGAATTAGAGTTTATACGTATTATTTTTAACCATATATCCTTAACAGGATCTGAAGCAGTCCTTATGAGAGCTTTCCACAAGCTATATGGATTGAGTGGGAGTAACTGAAACAATGAACGAAGCATTTGGTATCCCTATTGCAATTTACTGTTTGCGAAATTGTCCAGCGGTAGTACGTTGTTCATATTTACTTTTTGGATACGCTTCTCCCTCATATATTCTATACCTTTCAACCAGAATATTATTATTTGTCGTTGTAAATGTAATAGCATCAAATGGGGCAGCCAAGGTAAGTAATTATTTTTAGGATTTCCAGAATTGATCAAAACTGTAACTTTCATAATCTGTTTCCATACATTCATATAATTATTCATTACATTTTACATTTACATTTCTAGGTACAGCGGTACAAACCATGGCTTTTTGAAATGTCTGTGACGGAATATTTTTCTGACACAGAATCAATCGATTTTCGTTTCCCAAATGCAACGAAAACTGGCAAATCAGATTCAGCAAAAAAGGCAAAGGGTCTGCAATCCTTTCTGAATATTATGCATAGGCAAGTCAACTGTGAGGACGTGGCCTTGAAAGGATACAAGTTCTTTTCCTTCACTTACAGTTTTATTGGAACGGTACTTACGCACAAAATTGGAAAATTTTTGTTGCATTATGATTTCCATAAGCCTAACTCACAAGAAATTCTTTCCATTGCAGAATACTAATTTTTGCAAATATTCTCTTTTTTTGCAGATTCTAGGCTTTCTGGTGACCTTCGTGTTGTTTATACTCCAGTTTGGAGATGAGGGAAAAAGCAAATCAAGCTCCATGGCACAATGCTCGTGTTCCGAATCTAGCAATGTGACATTTGGAGATTAAAATAGTGTTTATGAGAATTAAAACCTGCGTTTCGTTATCCAGAATGCATGTGTCGTTATCATATACACCACTGTTGTGTGTAAAGTTTACCGTTACCTTTCTATAATTTATTTTCAATCTGTTCTGAACATTCTACGCTGTAAAACATCTATTTAACCTATTTATGGAAAAGGAAGAACATGTTAGGATCAGTTTGAATATAAACTGGTTTTGATCCCACATTGCAGAAAATAATTTATGTGTCTACCATAAAGCGTTTAAAAAAGTCTCTTTACTAAGAACTCTCACATTTAGTACGTAAATCATAATAATTGTTTATAAAACCATATGAAGTCTTAATATTTTATCAAATATCTATCCACTATTTCTTCTATACACTAAATATCTGCTTATCACTACGGAAAACGCACGAGGCTTTGACTACTTAAAAAATGAATATGAAGGACTATCATGTAAAAAAAGTTAGTAAGGTGCTTCCATCCTGTCACTTAACTGTGGACTCCTTAAAATATTATACATTTGCGATAATGTGGAAAGATAAAAAATTTAATATTTTAATGTAACATTTATACCATGAAATAATTACAGATGAATTAATTCATTAAGATTTTATTTGCGTTAAAATATAATATGTGACAATTTTTGCAAATCATCATTTAAACAAGCACAAATCAAAATATACTAAGTTTCAAACTAAGTTTATATGATGCACTTAAAAAGATTTTTATCGTTATTGTTTTTTAATCAGATCACATTATTAAAGCAATATTTTGCATATTCGGACTGTAATCAATCATTTTGATGCAAGCCAACTACATGCATCATTCTTCCCAACTGACAGATATGTACACAGCTAAACTTTTGTAAGTTTGCTTTTTGTATTATGGGATAGAAGGGATTTTTAAATGTGATTTATCAAGAAAATATCTGGATGAGAGATTATCTGTTGAGCAAAATGATGCGCGTTAAAAACCAGTCTAATAAGTTAGACTGGTTAGAAGCATTTCAATAATTTCCGGATTTATTTCTTTAACACCTTTTAAATTCAAAACAAGATGATATATGGTAATCTCAAAAACAATATTTCGCTATGAATCATCTGGCTTTGCACACAACATCGGAAAAAACTTAAATTAAAGTTAAATAAGTCAATACATGTTATTAATAATACAGAGGAGACTAAAACGAAACAGAAAAACATTTTAGAAAAAAATCAGCATGCCTTACATCTACTGATAATATATTAAAATATCACTCCTCAACAGCACCAAATTATAGCCAGAATGATAGCGCTTGTTTCTTTATAAAACTTTGAAAGTCTGAAAGAATTCAACTTTTTTGGATACCAATGTTTATGTGCTGAAGCTAATACTTGAATGAATACTTGTTTACTTATTTATACTTATTCACTATTCACGATGAGGCATAAAAAATTCGCAAAAGCCGAAAATCACATGGGTTGTAGAGCTTTTAAAGACGAGTCGATTGATACCCTACTCGACCCTCTTGCTTTAAAAATAAGGAAGCCACGCCCCCTCAAAGTTTTCATTTTTGAATTTCAAGCCTGGTCTATTTTCCCGCATTTTTTTGA
>JAQIXW010002300.1:0-15961 GCA_034700685.1 Willowsia buskii | reverse complement strand
AGTGTGCATGGTAGAGCTTAATACGACGCGACCTAGTGCTCTTTAAAATGGGACATATTACATGGGATGAGAATGCTTTGTAGAAACCAAAAGAAGTTTACGGTTGATTTACTGCTAATAATAAAAGCATAACATGTAAATAATAATCCTGGTTTCACCTAATTCGGGAATTTTGTGTGTCAGTTGGTCAACTAACGATTAAATTGAAGCTTAACTATTAACATATTTTATGTAAGGTTGCAGTATGTGGTTTTCTGTGTAATGTAGTTTTAAATGTAAAATTATGAAATATCTTGTATAAATATTTACCCTTACATATGTTCCACAAAATGTATTAATTTGTAAGGCTATAAAATTTCTAGTTTAGGTTTTATTAACAACCTTTAACGTACTAATTTAATTTAAAATGTTTTATCACTATCGTGATTCCTTTTCACATCTTTATTCTTCTTATGTATGAAGTAAAATATATCGCTTTAATGTTTAATTTATTCATGGGTCCACATGACTCAATTTTATGGACACGTGGTACGCAAACCTAAATAATTAGGTAAATATTTCACATATGGATACCTACACAACTAATTTACGTGGGATGAATGTATTGATAATTTATAAAAGAAATTACATCATGGGATGAAACAGCTATTTTTCTTGGTACTGCCAAAACTTATCATAACTGGTGAATAATATGGTTATTAATTATTGCGTATAGCAATTTCAAGTACAATGAAACTTACTCATGTAGCACAATACTTTCATGTGCAATGTTCAAAAATACCTACTAATTAAAAACAGCTTACGTCTTGTTATTGCTTCATTTTTATTTGTATGCAGAAAAAATAATTAAAATCCACATGTTTTTGTAAAACTTTCTCCCTTTTAGTAGCTGCTAAAATGTTCATGCGGCATTTTGTTAATTTTGAAATCCTTAAAGCATGGAAAATAACGTTCCCAATACTTGGTTTTATGTTGGTTGAATTAATAAATTTGTTACCTACAGAGATTTCACATTTTGATGGTAAATAAATTTATTGGGTTTGAAAATAATTCACGAGGAAATCTTCAGTGAAAGTATTTTTATCTTTACTAGTAGCCTAAAACTAATTTCCCTGCTTTCTTTTTCTTTCCATTACTTGCACGAACAAAAGAAACCATGAAATGATGTTCTTCTCCATTTATTCCTATCATCCATCTATGCCACGCGAAAAGTAATTATATTATATCTCTTAAATAACAATATTGTCTGGTTTATTTTTTTTCAAATGACTGAAGCTATACGCAAGTGAACTGAGCAAGTTGTAAAATACTTGCTTCAAACTTGCATAAAACGATATATTATGCGATCATCCTGTAAATATTGGCCAAATTGTATACTATGTTATGTATTTATGTGTTATGTATCATTAATTTTAGAGAAACTTCCGACAACGGATTTCTGGTTTCGGTAGGGAATCAATATGGTTGTATAACCAGTTTTTCTTTCGCTGTCGCTTTTGTGAATTAAATTTTTATAAAATTAAAAACTCATAATAATATGTGAATTAATTGTTAGCGATATCGTTTTTAATTTTTTTATGAAACATATAATTAAGTGGCTTAAGTCTATTACAACAGTTTATATATATATTACCTAACTATGGATTAAAAATAATAAAAATATGTGTGTTTACGTGCACGACAAATATTGGATTTACATCTATTACAAAAATGGCATCCTAAATACAAGCATTTCTTATGAATATTGGTAACAATCTGTACCTGCTAGGAATTGCAACAATAGTTCTCACGCTTTTGTAATATTATTTACATTTGAATTTTTTATGTCGTCAAGGTTCATTCTGTATGTATTATTACATCTCTTTTGCATTGTAAAGCTAAACCAGATAAATTCTTTGGTCCTGATCTTATAAAATTTCACATGTTGCACCTTCTTTTCTAATAATGACTTAACATTTTCCTTAAATGAAACTGCTTAACTCTAGGCTCTTATGGAAGTTTTTGCATCCCAAAAAGAATATTTGGTTCTATTTTTTGACATTCTTCTACTAGCAATATAATTTTTCTCTTTTAATTTAGATTTGTTACTGCTCAATATTCCCCGAAATCAAAGCAGCAAATATTTAACCCAGGTTAATCTATAGTGCAAATTATTATTTCTTTCGTCACTTAATTCTTACAAATATATATGAATAATATATTAATTGCATTCGCATGATTTGACCTTCTTTGTGCTTCATCAAGACCTACAAAATGCCTTCTTTGTCCGTTTTAAGATGTACTACTGCGACGTGAAAATGAAATATAATGATTTAAAAAAGTTTAAATGTTATGCTGTTTATTACAAAATTGGTCAAGGTGAAAATATTGCTTAATTTGCCGCCACAGATCATAACATCCCATTGTAGGTTAACAGAGAGTAACAAAATTGCAGATTTGTTTGCGGATTTACCCCAGAACTCTCATTTCATAATGTCTACTATCGTATTGACATTTTAAAAAGTGGTATGAACCTACAATCTGTATTATTTGAAATTATGTTATGTTACTTATTATGTTTGTTACCTTACGATTCCTCAATACAAAAAATATTTGGATGATTTTGAGATTTTGGATAACTACGAATATATCGACAAATAAACTATTTTATATCTAGTGACGCACAAACTGTAGATGTAGCAATTATTTTGAGATTGGATGGTCCTCAAGAAAAAGCACATAATGGATGGTCTAAATGGATGACATTTTTATCTGTTTGTTATTTGAACCGTGGATTTGTAAAATTTAGTGAAATCACTTCATAAAATCACATACAAGGAAACAATCTCTCAGAATGGAATTGACTTTTTCACAACATATTATAAAATGTATTTATTTTTAGAAGATTGACCCTCAATGCCGACATACGCATACTTTTTAAATATTCATTATAGAAACTGCATAACTTTTTATGTACTTTACAAACATTATGCATGGAATTGCTTATATAAAGTATAAAGACATGATTTTAAATTATGCTCTACTTGTCGGAAAGACTGTGTATTGATAATAACCATGTCGCAGATACTTTAAATTTTCGGGTAGAATAGAACTTAATAGGTTGAATCTGTTTAGATAAAAACCATGATTTTGGAGCCTTTAAAATTGTGGACCTTGGAATTTAGAAGAAAATTTAGCGAAAAATATTTTTAGCTCATATCGGGTATAGAAATCGATGAAGACTAGTCCTTTTATCACCTCCAGTCCGCCTAGTAAAATGAAATTGGTACAAAAGCTATAAATATTTCCTTCGGTTATATCTAATGAAATAATATCAAGTCATTATTCCAAAATAACCATGCATGCTGCTGTTCACTAAATACCAAATCCATGTATAAATTCATTTTGATAACTTTTATTTCGTGTTTTCTAATCAAAAATCTTTACAACAGCTTTACAGTATGCTGTAATACAGTCACGTAACAGTCTTATTTGATGTTTTATTTTCTCAGCATGGTTTTGCACCAAGTCATTTGTCTCATGTCAGTCGTCTCGATTCAACCGATTTGTCTCTTGTCTGTCAAGTCAACTTACTTAAGTCTGGTCGAGCTACATATATTTCATATATGTCAATTAAAACGCTAAATGTCCTTGTTCCATAGTTTATTTGTATTTAAGACAGACACAAAATACACTTGTTTTATGCTACGTGACGCTTACACATAGTGAGCGAGTCGGAAGAAGTTGGCGAGAATGAAATAAGAGAAACAGTGACAAAGTCACAAATCTACCAGGAGTCAGATTCTTTCTCCTTTTCTAAGCTTTTCTCGAGACAGATTTGTAACCTCAGAGCAGAGCGAATCTGTCTTTGGATCTACCCACAGCGTGCAGTAATTCAGTGCTAGAGCAAGTGTTTTTGTGGAACTGACCAACAGAATGCACCTGTAGCAACATAATAAATTTTATAGAATGATTGGGGCATTACGATTTAAAACTTTTCCCAGTTTGATAAAACCCAAATATTTGTTTAGCGTTTGAAGAACGAAAAAATAAAAAAAAATAAAAATAAACATAAATAAACTTTACATAAAAACACTTGTCCACCCAGCAAACTCATTCATTACATCAATATATAATCACACCAATGTTTCATGTTTGAGGCTGTTTTAGCTGTGGTGTCTATAGTTTGTTGGGATAGTACACTCCAATATCTCGTTTGAACATTAGCTATGGAACCTGCGGAAAAAAATAGGGGTTCGCTTATTAGTAGTGCTAGTGATGACTATCAGAATTTTGTTGAAAAAGATATAAATCTCATACTTCAAAATCTCTTGAGTTTCACAAATTACAATGCTTCTGAGGTGCTAAGTGATTGGCAAAAGACAAAACTTGCTGGACTTGAGTCGGAGACTGGAATACGATGCTTGCTCAAAATATGGATGCCAAATACCAAGAATAATCATACAACTGGTAAGTACAAATTATTAGCTAATTTTTTCTCTCATAACAAAGACGCCGTAGAAGCCTCCATCATTTATTTTTTATGTAAAGAAGCTGCTTGCAACGCCACTTGGGACAATGTGTATTGCTGGCCGTTAACTCGTGCAGGAGAAACGATAACTCGACAGTGTTCAGACATATTCCAGGAAACGTACCCGTTGTATGCCCCGCATCTTAAAGGTCAATCCATTTATAAATAATATTATGTATCATTAAATTTCCATACGACGTACATATTTTCCTAATTTCAATGCATCCATGCAAATGTTGACAGGAAACGCAATCCGAGTATGTCTTGATAATGGAACGTGGTCCAGGGGATTTCGAACTAATTATGATGAATGTGCTCAGTCGTTGCTAGAATACGAGAAGAAACTTGTACTTCCTTTTATATTTCACTTTTGAGACTTCAAAATAATAAATCGTTTAAAAAAATGTTATGATTTCTTCATAGATGTCCAGTGAGCAACTGGTGGAATTGGTGCAGTACATGGTTTTCATAGGCTCTATTTTATCAATCATTAGTCTAGGAACAGCCCTTATAATCTTTTACAGTTTTAGGTAAGAGCATGTACATATATTACATCCGATTCCAAATGTGATTAGATTATATGCTACGTAAAGCGATTTCAACTTAGTAAAGTATGAGATACATAATAGAATATCATTTGACATAAGAATTTCAGCTTATACTTAGCTCTCGTTGTTTTAAGCTGAAAAAAATTTTAATCTCTGAAACATTTCAGGAGAGTCTGGAGTGAGCGAATCAAAGTCCATGTTCATCTAATGCTCTGCCTTGTCTTCCGTTTCATCATTCTTCTTATTATTACCGAACCATTTGTTCTAAATCGGAGTAGCAACTATCGAGATAATGTAAATACACGTTGGAACTATATTATGCACAGATTTACCAAACTTTTCAGTACATAGAGAGTAAAAGCTTTATACAATTTCCTGTAGAATTTTCTATGCAAAGCAGTTCTGAGTGCATACCTCTACTCCACGGTGTCATCCGTAAGTTGGATGCTAGTGCAGGGAATGTATCTCAATGGAAAACTGACAACCAACGTGTTCGCAAGTGAAAGTAGGAGAAAGTTTAGGTTTTACTACTTTATTGGATGGGGTAAGTCTACATACGTCAAGAGAGTAGCTTCTCGTAAGTCTTAAAAAACAAAGGGTAAATTTGCTTATTATTTTTGTTCGAAATAATATATTTTTATTTTGTCCAATAGTTTTGCCAGTCATTCTACTTGTTATTTACCTTCTCGCCATGTTAAATAATCAGCATCCTGAGAACTGCTGGCGTGGGTACGCCAATATGAAAGAAATATGGATTCTATATGTCCCCACTATAATTGCATTACTGGTATTGTGCAGTCTTCTTCTTTGTTCAAGTTCAGTAATAAATTGACATTGTGCGTAGGAAGTTTGGCAAAAGCGTATTGATGTTTTTTTTTACAGTTGAACTGCCTGTTTCTCTGCAATATCCTAAGAATCGTCTTGATGAAAGGAAGAAGCAGCTCTTCACAATCAGAGTTGTCAAGAGTTTTGTGAGTTCAAATTCGTTCATAAATTAATACAAAAATTATTCGTGTTCTTTATGCAAAACCTTGTTATTATTAGAGAAAAGTAGTGAAATGAATTGGTTTTTACTTTCACAGATCCATTGCTAAAGCAACACTTTTCCTTTTTCCAATTATGGGCCTCTACAATATACTTTTACTTTATAACCCAGAAGAAGAATATGAAACAGTGTATGTGTCGCTCAACACGTTCTTAGGCTCTACTCAGGTAATAATTACAACATAAAATCTGCTAAAGCTAAGTAAACCTTTACCCATATTATATTCGTATGCATTTCTAGGGAATATTTGTAGCCATCGTATATTGTTTCAACTGCAAGGAAGTACAAGAAGCTATTAGACGTTCTTATGACCGGTTTTCAGCTAGAAGAAGCTTGGGAAGCAGGACAAGGCGAAGCCCTTCTAGTCTTAGTTTTCCCATGACGAGAATGTGCACAATGCCCCCACCACCTGAAGATGTCTAAAAAAGAGATTTTCTTTTCGAAGTGGTTTTTTCACCAGTATCTAAAATGCACACGACACTATTCACGTATTTTTTCCACTATTTTTACTATTTTATAGTGACAGTTCTTAAGTTGAAATTCCCCCGAAAATCGTTGCAAAAGCTTCAAGCAACTATAAAAGTGTGGGAAAAATAGCGCGTTCATTTTAGATAGGGGCGAGAAACTTTTTCCATTGTCTATGACAAATTAGATTTGACGCTTACTTTGATACACTTCGCACACCGATGGATTCTAATTCACATGGGGGAAGCCGGCAGAAAATGGGGATGAAATTTTGACATAAAAAAATTTAATGATATAAAATTAAAGCTAGTTTTTTTGTGTGGTTGTGATAAAAAAAACAGTACAACTATTTGTCAGTTCGTATAGTCTTTAAATATAATGTATTTTAGTTAGCAGTCTGACTAAAATTAAGGTCAGAAATATCAAAAACCATTTCTGACTTTTACAAAAAATTTATTGTGGTCCCAAAAAACTATCAAGTGAAACACATTCTTTGCATGCAGTGTTTGTATTATATTTGAGATTTCATAATGAATAAATTTTTTATGTCTCTTATACGTACGACCCATTGTGGTTAGGTTAAGTTTTGCGTTGGGACAGTTATTAAAATAGTGACAAATAGTGACGCATTTAGTTTCTCGTTTATTATTTTTTAATAAAACCAAATTTCAAAGCACTTCAATGGCTTCAATGGCTTTTTATATGCTTGGATATAGGTGATATGATAATGCCAATAACTAACATACTAGCAGAAACTGGAAAATGTAACGAGAACCATCTTTCATTCGCAGTGGTAAAATCTGCATTTGTTAGATGAGAGATCTATGTCATTGTTCAAATTTTTAGTAGCTTTTGACGTGATGTCGTAAATCAAATAAAGATGGTAGTATGTGCATTCCGTTCTGCGTGTTGGCTGTATACTTTAATACTGGCGGAGAAAGTCGTGAGATTCTTGTTTAGGATGTGAAAGGTGAAAGCAGAAGAAGAAGTCTATAGGAGGCATTGCACCAGGTAAGGGAAGCCTTTTCAAAGCTACAACATCCTATATGATGGACGAAAAATAGCTTTGCGTACCATTTATGAAATACAGAATTTCTGCAAAGGTTTTAAACCCCAGCAGAAGGCTCGACATAACAATCTTTCCTCTAGGAGATTTTCACAAGTACATGTGTTGGGTTTGCTGGAAATATTTGCAGAAACGTGTTAAACAATGTTAAATGTATAGGAGAACGACAGCTTCAGACGAACAGTAAGATAGGATAACGTACTGTAGCACAAGCTGTCTCCGAATGCTCACAGATAGCTATACATTTTAGATTCATCTATTACCTTACTTTCTCTTTTGTAAATCGCTTCTAGCAGATTCATGCTGGCCGAGAAGTGGATAAGGAGAGATGTGTTGCCATAAAAGTATAGTTTTTTGAAACAATGTTTTATACGCTAAAAATAGTCTTATGGAATGGATTTATGGTATCAATGAAGAAGCCTGGCTAAGCAAGTACATTTCTTATTATTATAAGATACATAGAATAAAGACTGGAAAATTAGATAATTTGAACATGTCACTTCAAAGAACATAAATAATTACCACAGTTAAGCTTTTTGCTACATTGCAAACGGTTATTAGTTTGAGACAGAGACAGGTGAAAACCGTAAATTTTTAATACGAAGGACATGCCCATTTCATACTGAAAAATTAACGGTGTCAAATTTATTGACATGCTGAAAATATTTGAAATGTCAAACTGAAATCTATGTCAAATGAGATAGAAATTGTTTCGATACGATGATAACTATTGTATCCAGATAGGTTCGATTTTAAAACTAGAATAATCGACTATTAGTCTTTGTGATAAGACCTTAAAGTCTATGATGAGTCTATTTTTGATGACATAGTGACATACCGCTCAACATATTTCCTATCTGGAATTTTAAATGCACAACAGATTACTGATTAAATATTTGATTGTATTGAAGAGTTAGTAGGAGACAATACTCGTTTTAGAGATTCCCTCACCTAACCAAGAGTCTCACGTTCACCTATTGACTTGCCCACCTCCACCCATTTATTGGAAATATGGAAAAGTTTCGCTAATCTGCAAGAAATACTTTCTTTTCTATACGTCTTTGCACAATTTGAGTAAGGTTAAACTTTGTGTTGACGTAAACTCCTCTAAATACGCAGGACGTTTATGAAATTGTTTTTTTTGACTTTTCAGTCGGCTGTTTCCAGGACAAGGTGAGTAAAACTGGGGGCGTCTCTCTGTGATTTGACATATAGACTATTAACTTCTCCCCATTTTCTCTCTCTGCTTTTTAAAGCACTTTCCGATCAAACATTTTGCTTTTCAAGTGATACATAAATGGAATTGACTGACGCTAATAAATTATTTGCCTTCCACGTGCATGTAAACATTCTTCCTACTGCCATTCAAAACCTCCATTTCATACGAAGGCAGTTTCAAAATACATGAAATGCTGATTATTAGTTTTTATTCGTTTCATGCGACCAACGTCAATTTGCAACTAAAATGACTTCAATATCAAAACCAGCAGTTAAATTATATAGTATTGTAATATTTATTACATTCACGTTGTCTAGTTCAAATGACGGATTATTTTCAAGGCGATCCATTAAAATATTTTCTTTTCTTAACAACGGGCCAAATATATATATGTATTGATTGTTTGTTTCATTGATTTTGTAAACTAAGTGCTACAGCTACTCAGAGGATCACCACAAATTTTTAGTAGTCTGTATACAAAGCAAAATGAAATGTAAAAAACGGTGCTTTGGATGCTCTAGTAGTTTAGTCAAGTTTATCGTATAAAAAGTTCGATGCCTTGTGCAAGCCAGCACGAAAAAACTGTTAGATGTATCGTAAATGCCTTGTGAAACTCACTAGGTTTGCTCTGGTCAACCCAGATTCCAAGAAAATGAAACGTTTGAGTAATTGGAATAGCTATTATATAATTAATCAACGTACAGATATTACAAGCTATAATTATAATGATCACAGGGTGTTTAATAATGCTTTCCTGATTTTCGAGTCTTACAATTGTGTAGTTTCTTCTCTCACATCATGTTATATGGATTCCTTTAACAGGTAATTTTATATTGTGTAATTATATGATGCAACAATAAATTGCTCGAGTAAATATTTGATGCTTACTGAAGCAATGGTGTCTATATTTACAGAAAATATACTTGTATTTCATATACTCCTTATAAGGAACTAAAATTGTCATACTATGGAAAATAAAATGATACAATAAGATGCAATCAAGACACCCATTTGCTGACTTGTTACATTTCATTTTCAATGCGTACAGTTTAGTATTTCCATATGAAGAAAACAAAACAACAAGAACATAAAAGCAAACAGGAAATTGATTAACAAGAAACAAGTAGAGTAAATAGTTAATAAAGGGAACCATTACAATTTGATGATAACTTTCTAAATTTTTATTTTTTGATGAAATGTTTAGTTTTTGTGTTTTTTAAAGATATTTGGAACAATATTTACAGATACATTGAGGATGTGTGATAAGTTCGTTAATAAGTATTTGATTTCCACTGAATATGCTTTAAAGCATTTTTAGACCCTCACAAGAGGGGAGTTGGGAGACCATTTTGAAAAATACTTATATTGACACGTATTTATATCTAATAAATTTTCGAAAAAACCCCACATTCAAATAATTAAGCTACCCTATATACAGTATCTCGTCTCCAGATATAAAATGCAAACCAAATCTGTATTCATAAAAGCAAATTGCTTACGTAAATCATAGTTTTTAAATAGATAATCTTACACTTATACTGATAAAAAATACTGATACATAATATCAAATTATTCGCAACGGCTAACCGACGTTCCACAAATTCGTCATCGAGAGTATTAGTGGCGGTTATCACCATTTCATATATTTTCGAATTATGAAATCAAAACTAAATATAAATATAGTAATTAACTCATCCAAAATTATTTGATAAAACTATTACCATACTGGTAGTAAATTAATTTAAGCACACAACAGATATGAAGTTCTTTGTTTGAGGTATTGAAATTCATGGAACTAAATAAGATTCTCCAAAAGCAACAGAATACATCCAATTTTTAACTTACAAACTACAATTGCGTTTTAAAAATGTTATATTTTTGGTTTTCTGCTAGTTTGGTGAACGGTTGGTGAAATGTAAGTTCATACCTGGTAGCAGAAACGTTATAACCAGTTTTAAAATGGCTATGAAACTTTGGTTCGACAAAATATATGTTAACCATTACAACTAAATTTTAAAATATTGCACAGCATTCATATCATTCACACTTTAATAGTCGTATAAAAGCGTTGTAAACCTTGAAAACGGTCATCATTCACCTCAGTTACTTTTCGGTTTGCACAATACTTGTACCTGAACATATTTTGTTGTATTCAACATGACACTAAAAATTGTTTTGAGCATATCTTTTTCACTTATGTTTAACTTTTTATGCACGTCAGTGGCGGGGCAACCTGAAGAAATTCACTTGTTGTTCGACTTGGACAAACCTGGATACGGTTTGGATTGTAGGAATTCATTGATTATTCACTTATTTTACTTTAGAGACTTTCATCAGTTCTTGCAAATTTCAAAGATACCGCCAATAAATCTAAAAATATTTTATTGTTTAAAACGCCATTAGGTAAAATCCAACAGATCGAAGCTCCAGAGATTACGGGGAAGACATTTGAGGATGGCAATTCGTATGCAAAAAGTAAGAAGCAAGTCAGTTGGGGTCTTTGGATTCAACATAAGCGAGGAAAAACCATACGTAAGTGAAGAGTAAATTTTTTTGTAATCATTTGATGAGAATTAAATGTACCATAAGTTATTCAGGATTAATGACTTGTTGTTTCTTGGACTCTAAATTAGTGTTTGATTTAGTGGACTATGTGAGCAAGGATAAACCATGGCTAAAAGGAGAAAATAAAATAGCTACTAGCATCATGCCAGGAGAGAGGCCAAAAGGCTCACTTTGGGATACAATGGCTTTCAATGGAAAGTGAGAGTAAATTTCATGCACAAATTTTATCATTATCAAGATGAGTCTGATTTGTATAATCTGCACATCTAACAGTTTTTTATTCATCTCCCTTATGAAATATTTAACTAACTCAAAATTTCGAATAGAAAAGTTATATCAAAATACGTGTTAGAAACTTTCGAATCTGCAAAACCAACGACGAAAGTCAGTTTTTGTATGTTTAGCGTAAAACTTTTTCTGAACTAAAAAATTTACTACTTCTGTTCTTCTATTAGTTAGGTATTCTAGGTCTCTGTGTTTCATGAGTAAAATATTATCCGCGGTTGTTAATTGAATAAAGTAGCAATTGCTTTTACTTACTACTATACATAATACATGTAGTTTGTCGTTTCACATTCCATTTAGCATTCTTAACAGGATGATACCGGATAATCTACGTTTCTGCAACACTGACTAACCTACTCTAATATTTATGTGTACATTCGTTTTTGCTTGCTACAACCCATAATATTAATGTATTATTTTGTATGAAGTCTTTAAAATTATTTGTCTTTCTTCCAATGCTCATGATGTTCATATATTATTAAAAATGAGCCATTTATTGAAACGGGATGTACTAGTTTACAATTTTTCAATGCCAACTTTCATATAAATGTTAAATAATTAATAAATTGATGGTCGAACATTATGCATGCCAAAGGTTACATAAAGCTGAATTGTGAAATATACCCCAGAGGAAGATGTTTTATTTGATATGTTACACATAATTGAATGCTTCATGTGTTATACATTTGAAAAATAAAATGACGCAAAGAAATCATAAACCTGGGGGTGCCAATATGTTTCATCAACTTTTTAATCAGCACATTTGTCAGAAATATTCATCATAATAAACAATATTTTGATAACACTAAAACTAAAGAGAAAAGAACATACGATGTTGAACAAAGGCAGTTTTAAAGTGAAAGAGAAACGTTTGACGGGAGATACTTACAGCGTTTCAAAACCAAGTTAAAAGCTTTTGACATTCACCAAAACGTTGTACTATAAACAGGACCGATAATTGATGAAAGTAGAACCAAATAACGTCACATGCCATTTAAGTACATGTATTTGCACCGCAATTAAATTCGTCGAAGCTAAAAAAATAAAACTTCCACACAACGTAACTACTTTAATTAGGAAAACGACACAACATAATAACAAACGCCATTTCAAAGACCAGTAAATTTCATTTCGGTACACAATATGTGTTAACTAGAAACAAAAATACGCATAATTATGACCTGATACTTACGTATAGTAGTATAAAAAGCAAATTATATAAAAACGAATGGCTTTTACGTGGGTTGTGTAATGTAATCTGGACTGCCCACTTGCTTCAAACCGCAGTGGGCGTGAAAGCAAATGAAGCCAGTTTTTTAAAACAAAATGTGACACACTTGGCCTTACAGGCTAGATTAGGATTACATGCATGTTTCAAACAGTGGAAAATACTGAAACATGATATCTGTACCTAAAATGCGTGAGACGTCATTAGAAATCATGGAAGCTGTCACAATAACTGCACATTATATATTGTATTACATGTGCTTGTCAACCATACTACGGAAAAATAATAACAGCACACAACTATCACTTAATATTTCACCAGAAACAAAGAATTTCACAACACGCAGGCATGTGGGGAAATGTAATTCAAAACTCATACATGCTCTAGGTTCTCAAAACAAAACTTGAAGACGTAGTATGTAGCATTTTGTTCAGTTGGAAATTTTTCCATTCCATTTCGTATAGTTCATACTATTGTGAAATATGTTATTTCGGATTACGTGGGGAAAGTGACCAAGGTTTATAATCTCCAATAACTTAATGAGCAAAATCTTTCACATATTTACATATGAATTCTCCCTACTACCTCATAACAACACCAAGTAACGAATATGTAACCAAATTGAGATTAACTATATATATCGTCAACCTAAAAACCTTAATCTGAGCTTAAATTTTTAGTTAATGTTAGCAGCGATCTGAATACTCCTCTTACTATCCCCTTAAAATATCTTAACTGAGTAGCCCTCTGTATAACAAGAGTTTTTCCACAGTGAATCACAACAACTTTGCACGATGTTCATCAATCTTGTATCTATTTTATTCCCCCAATATTTGCCCTTCCACGACCTCAGTAACTTTTCCCCATCAATATACATATACTTTCCCAACTGCAAAACTCCCGTCCAAAATATAGTTGATGTACTAAACGGACAAAATATTGATCCCTTTGCAACATGACTTACCTTTTCCCAATGGCTTATCAACACAACAGCCCCATACATTGGCCACATCATCAAAGCAGAATGAAGAAAGACAAAATACTTTCCGGCAAAACACATCACATTGGAGTTCAACAATTGAAAACACCTGAAGTTAATTTGTAAATTTTCAGAATTTCTCAGTATTGATAAGGATTTATATCGATACTTTCCAATACTTAATTCTCTTGTTAAAATTAACGTCACACAGTACAAATATATTGTGAAGAGGGCTGCCGATAATGAAACATTAAGACTCGTAACAAACAAAAGATAAACATGAAATATGGTGATTGCTAAGCCAAATGGAATGTATAGATAATATTCCGATGGTATTAAGTCAGCAAGAAACACAATGCCTCTTGGATTGTAAATGCAGAATAGACTGGACAGCAAGCCGACTGAGCAAATAAGTACGCATACGAAAACCACTATAAACTCAAGAAATTTACTAAACTTTGAAGATTCTGAGTTAAGACCAGGCATAAATTTATCTGAAAGGTAATAAATGCTTAGTTTATGTAAAGCTTTACTGATATGCAAATTCATTTTCGAAAACACGTAAATTTGTACCTTGAAATGCTCGAAAGAATGTTTGAGTGCCGTTCGCAACACGGCAAAATTCGTCTGTATGAAACATTTGCAGGGAAGTGATAACAACCATTAAAATTCCTCCAAACCAAAATAAAAGAGTTAGTGTAAACCTGTCAACATTGTTGAGATGATGGTACTTCACAACTATTCCTGTCGATAAAACAATCCAAATGCAGAACAAAGTAAAATTTCTATTCTTTTTCCAAATTGAGTTGGGATCAGTGCATGAGTAAAATCGAAATTTTTTCTTGTCATAGTAAAGTAGAAAAGATCCGTGTTTTACACCAATGCGAGTCAACAGTGCTAGAAAATCTTGAAGACGTTTGCTGAACATTTTTAAATTTTCTGATTGTATTACACCACCAAATTCTGGAACGGGTTTGCCCTAAATGGTAGTAGGAATAAATTGTTCTGTTCTTGGTTTGAAAAAGGTGACTGAGTTTAGCATTAAGCTTTCGGTTATTTTTAGCAAATGAAAAAATACCTTTAATAAATACTTCTTCACAAAACTTGTGTTTCCACTCGAAATGTTTCAGTTTTGTTTAACTGTACAATTTGAAATACCGTTAATTTGTAAGATATTGAATTTTCAAATTGTTTACATGCAAAAAGTTACTTGTAATGAAATTGCGTATTTTATAAATTAGAACGTTAGGACATAAAGGATGTGACGAAAGTTTCAATTGAGAATATTTTGTGGAGCTTTGTATGATTTTTAAAGAATGTCATGTACATGTGTTTGATTGGTTTTATTTTGAAACTATGGAAAATATCAATAAAACTATATAATTGAACAATTTCATGGGAATCAGAAATAATTTAGATTTTTCATAATATCATGGTCTAGAAGTTAATCTAGCAATTTGAAAAAGTAATAAGTGGCTTTTATTGGGTTCATCTGTGTATTGTTTTGGACGACATTTATGTTTTTTCTGGAGTACCACTTACGGAAGCATATAATGTAAAAGTCATGTTCACAAAATGCTGTAATCAAGAAGAAATTTAAAATGCTATGTCATATGCCATATACACTTTGTTTACAAAAACTAATGACCCCTAATCTCAGGAGAGGGGTTTGACGGATCGCTGAATGCAAGTAAAATTCCTCATTGGAAAAAAGAACGCGCATATCAAATTTTATGTAAATCCTTCGAGCCGTTTAGAAGCTATCGTGCTCACAGAAAGACAAACAAGTGTCAGAAGCATAATAACTGGTTCTCAATATTTTTTCTTCCTCACCTTCCGTACCATTTCCAAACCTTTACTTTGAATTTGTTTGTCCTTGGACATTTCAATTTTTCTGCTTTACATTTATGTGATTTCTGGTAATGAATTAGGGGAAGTTAAAAACGGAATAAAACAAAATCAAGGTAATGTGTGTGTTCGGAGCTCAGTTAAATGCCAGATGAAAAACTATTCTTAAAATCACAAGAACGACGATTATTCAACAGAAATGA
>JAQIXW010002299.1:0-15965 GCA_034700685.1 Willowsia buskii | reverse complement strand
TCGAAGATATTGAAGAAGTTAGCATTGCAGAGACACCAGATAAGAAAAAAATGTCAAGAAAAAGAAAGATGCAACGATTTCCTACGCCCAGAAGGCAAATCGACACAACGAGGGAGAACTCTAGGGCGGACTCTGCTGACAAAAACAGCGTTTCAGATGAAGTAGAAATTTTTGAAGATTCTAGTGGAATGATTGGAGAAAATGAATTGTTTAACGACCAAACGGAGAACAACTCAGGGGTGGACTCTGCTGACACAGAGGGCGTTTCACCTGAAAAAGAAATGCTTAATGATGCCAACGGGATGTCTGAAGAAGTGAACCTTTATGAAATGACGCCTGAAGTAGTTTTAGAAAAAAGTCCTCGTGTCTTCAAGTTTAAAAACAAAAGCCAAAGGATCAATCGCGAACCAAATGTTGGAACACATCATCTAAATGAAAATCGGGAGACACCATCAATGAAGCAAGGCGTCTTCAGAAGCCTATCACTTGATTCATTAGCTCGTTCTCAAGACACAGATGACGAAGACAATGAGAGCAGTATGCTTAGTCCAGTTTTTGGCTATTCTCGAACACTAGGGAAGAAGAAGTCTCCAACTCCTAAAATGGCTGCTTTATCAATAAATCCATCCAGAAGGAATTCGAGATCCGAGGGAGGCAAATCACTGTGTTATGAAAATGCTTTTGAGGAATGGAGCTTGAAGCAAAATGAGAGAAGCATGAGAGGTGACTATGACCCTTACAACCTATTGACGTCTTCCCAAATGGATGAATTCCGGGAAAAAATATTCCCAAAAACTAAAAGCTATGGAACAAGGTATGTAATTCATTATGCAGAGAATACTGTCAAAACAAAAGCTTTTTTGCAAGCAATGCAATAATATATTAATAATTTGTTTGATTTGTTGTTGTCGATTTCTTCGTATTTTAGCAAGAAAGCACCACTTAAATTTATTCGAAAGAAGATTGTCAAATTGGGAAAACAAAAACAGCGTGTGGGCGTTCCCAAAGGAGGCGCGGGTGGAGGAGATGACATAAATTCTGAGGAATTTGCATTTAGGCCACAATCTCCAAAAAAATTTCGTAGCTTTTTTAGAAAACGTGATTAGATGATTTGATTTTTCGATGTAAGTTATTTTTCTGTGACGTATTACTTCTTTTATTTTTATTGACAAGTGTGGTTTTCTCTTCTAATTTGTAAACTCAACTTGTAAACTTAATTACAGATGAATTCAAAATTGTATGTTTTGATCTTTTGTTGGTTCTTTGTTTCTTTCAATGATAATAATTGGTACTTTTCTGTTGATGTTTTTTAATCATTTTAATAATAAAGTTTAATCGTTTACATTCTGGAAAAAAATCGGTAGGTAACTGTACAATTCTTGACTTTTGACTTGATACTTGGAAGCTGCTAGCTATATACTTTAGTTTAGTACATAAATAATACACAGTACACAGAATCATAAATGATAGAAAATAAAACTACAGCGTTTTAAGATAATACAAATATTATGTTGAATGAACAAAATCATTCGTTGCTGCAAAGAATATATATGATATCGTGAAAATTAACTACAAAACATTCTTATCTCCTGACGTCATGATCTCTACTGTTACATTAAATCCATAATAGTATATTTTAACACTATACTGTATTACGTCACACGACAAGCAAAACAATTATTATTATGACCTTACTACCATTTTTATAAGTATCGGGTTTCAAAATTACAAACCATTCCATCCTTCATTTAATGCACAAAACAATGAAGTACGTAGGCATTTTTCAATAATAAATTAGAGGTTTTTTCTCTCCATTCATAATACCTCACCGTTTCAATTCAACATTGAAACACAACGACAATAATAATACATTCATTTTAAAGGCTCAATGTTGACATAATCATTGCAAAAATTGCTTACAGAGACATTTTTAACTATGAATGTGACAAAAAGTATTGGTCTCTGTTTGTATGAAGGGCATTTTCTTAAAAGGATTTTTGAAGAAAAATATTTAGTAAATATATGATAGACAATGACAAAAAAGTTTGTGTTTTGTGTAGTAGAAATTGGCATTCTTATCAAATAAAATGGTTCCAGACCATTTACAGTTTTTTTTACTCCTTTGTCGCCGAAGGAGAATTAGGAATAACAGAAGTAGAAGAAGTAGGTGCAGAAATATTTTGTGCAATGTTATTTACTGATGATGATGACGATTCTCTTGTCTCATTATTCGTGGAATTCTCTGTCACTGGAACTGTGTCATCCTTTAAGGAAGGATTAGTGGTGACCGCAATACATGTATTTTTTTCATTGCTGTCATTGTTTTCACCACCGTTGTCGACGCTTTTACTCTGAGAACTTTCTTCGGTACGGGATGATGTGGTGATGGCCGTACTGTTTGCTGCTTTCAAGAGTTTAGGGCGATGAGATGTGTAGTTTAGTTCATATCGTTTCCGCTTCCGGTCTCTATCCCGTCTGCTCTTTAGCTTCGTACACCGGTTCGGGGCGACTTCCTCAGAAGAAGACAAGCTTTTGCTGTTGTTTGCCCCTGGAAAGTCATCTTCACTGGAAGAATCTTTATGAGATGATGTGGAATTTGCTGAGTCGTTGAACTCATTATTGTGAACTTGTTCATCCAAAGCGGATTTTTGTGTAGCGGATGCTTCTCCGTCACCACCAATACTGCCTGATAGAGTAACGTTCACTCTTGTAACCTGTGGAATGATAGAGAAAAGTATTGACGCATGAAAAATGAGAAGGACAAAGTTATGGACGGTATACGGTATTCATGAAGTTCCTGGAAAGTGGAAATAGTTTCATCTTTCCATATTGTATCTATAAAGCTCTTCATTAAAGTTTCATATTCTCATTACTTTGCGCCGGCATCGAGCAACTGGTGAGGATGATGAGGAAGAAGAGCTGGAATATGACCTTCGACGTCTGTGCTTTCGTCTTCCTTCGTTACTGTTGCATCCCTCCTGGTTGGAAATTTCTTGAAAGATCATGTAGTCTGAAGAGTCGTCAGAGTCTGAGGATGAAGTTGAGAACTGGGAATAAAAGGCTGCATCTGAGTTAGACCCTTGGTCCGATCGGATGGCAATATTTCGATTATTCTGAGAGGTGAATAGAACAAATGAAAGGTAATGAATTTATGTAAGCACAATTTGGTAACGAATGATGATTGAACATTTTATTTAACTACACATTTCTGCATGTGTGCATGTAAATCAATTACCTCAGTATCGCTTTCCCTGGAATGTTGACGTTGCAGTAGAAGTTTCTTCAGATTGTCAATCACTGTTCTGGAAGCGGGCGGGCCTGTAATTGTCAAGTTATTTTCCTCCATAGTTAGCCCCTCCCTCTGTGTTTCCGTATCCGCTCTCTGTTCTGCTGGTTGTGGCTGTAATTGGACGCAATTTTGAAGGTTAGGGAAAGTTGATAAAATACAAAAACGAAATTGCTCAGTTATTACACTCGCAATCGTTTACCATTTCAAAGAAATACATGCAATAGTCAAGCATTTCGGATAGGAGTGAAAGAAAAGCTCATGAGAGTAATATCTTGACACACTCTTCTTCATTCACCATAGACGTATCTAGAGGTTGAAGTGAACTTGGATATCTCTTTTGTTACATATTGAAAGAAATTAATTGAATTTTCTCATATTTGCTGAACTACACACGTTGATAATCCAACTAAACTGAAAGCCCTTTTATTTAAATATTTAAATGATCGTTTTATGTAAAATGTTAGCACACGTGTATATTTGACATTCAATGCTTTCATGAAATGTAATTTCCAAAATGTCCTTCTTGGCAAATACACGGAAATTTTTTTCTGTTTTCAGACTAATAAATTGCAGTTATACAAATCTAATTATGTTTCGCATTATTATGTAGTATTCAGAATAATGTGGAACAAATAAACTCGTGCAGGTGAAATGAGTACTCAAAGACAATCAATTTTACAGCTAATGACTTGCAGAGAACACCACCACACAATATTGCCCCTTATTATCTGGCAGATTATTACTAATCTGCTGAAGCATAAAAGTATGGTCATGAGTGTACACTAATTAACCAAACAAGCTAATTTGTGTTCTTCAAGAGTTTCTTCTCTCAAGAAATCTTTCATGCTCACCATTAGTTAGTTAGTAGTCACTATTTTACTTCTTATGATTAAGAGTTTGTGGCCTAGTTTCAGTTTCTCTTTTCATACAGCAAGCATTGTAACAATCAGTACAAAACACAAGGAGCTATTGTACATTTACCTAGTTTTCTCTCATTTTTTTCACCTTACGCTTCTGTATCTAACTTGATTATTGGAGAGGCACTATTTGACTTTCATTACCCCAGTAAAACCAAAACAGTTTTCATTAATGCTTAATTACTTGTCGACTCTTTTCACACTTTTTTTTAAAAAGAAAATTATATGTACTTCAACTTCATTTGCAATTTGAGTCTATATGAGAATATGTATATTTTATATATTTAACTTATTGCAGAGAGTGTTGCACCAATAGTTTATATTCTACATAAACAATTGCAAATTGACTTTAGCTATAAAAATTAATTTCTTTTGAAAATTACACTGATTTTTCTATTCTGCTAACAGCCGACTCATACCAATGAACGTTTCCACACGACTCCGACAGTCCGACTCTTGAAACATCTGTCAGCGCAGTGTCGCTCATCTTCATAAAAATATGCACATAAATCCTCAGATAAACTTTCACTTTCCTCATTTGAGCCGGTAGAAATGTTATATAAACTGATCAGGTTCCAAACTTATATAAACATCTAGGATTCATTGATTTCTTGTGTATAACAATGCAGAAAGTCGAACCAACAGGTAATGCATAATATACGCCATCATTATTATGTTTCCCTATTTACATTGGTTGGATTCGGATATTAATCATGACTGTGGTAAAACTTTCCTTTTTATATAATGTATACCTTTATATAACATACATAGGCACACAGTAAACAGAAGGACATGCAAACTTTTTTTCTGGAAAAAATAATGAAGTGTCCATAAGTTTTAGCATCGACGAAATTTGAACCGTAAGATATCAAATAGCATATTATTTGGCTCTGTTTTCACATTGACTACGCACTACTGATGAATGAGTCGTGAGTAGTGTAGTAAAACTTTACAACAATCTACTCAATGATGTAAGAAAAAATTGGTGTTGATGACAAAAGGTAAATAATAAATAAATGATGTGAATGATATCATCCATTTCAGTTTTTGTGTCTCATGTTAAAAGTCCTATAGTCCCATACTATCCGCAAACAGGTACACTACGTGATATGTGAAGGGTCACTCAAACTCATAAAAAATTAGGGAATAACTAAAATATTAACCCAATAATATATGTATTAGGTTATCAGGTGAGAATATTTTTTAGTAGCAATAAATTATTAAGAGATTTTTGTATTGCTAATGCTAACAGCTAAAGTCAGTGTATTACTTATACGTTTTACAATAGCCAAGGGCGTACACTTTTATGTAAATTTTGATTTTTACAACTTTTTTCCCAACCAAAATGTACAATCGTAAGCAAACGTCTTTCCCTGTTTTGTCATCTCAATAATTTCAATACCAATTCATCAAAATACAAAAAAGATGTGTCAGTCAAACTGTCATGAAACAAGGGTAAAAGGTGTGTTTATTCTCGAGAGCTCCTTGTCTCACTGTTTGTTTTGTATAAGTACATCATAGTAAAAAATACATTTGAATTTGCTTTTAAGTGAAAGGTAAGGAACGAAAAACAATAAAACTTTACATAGCAAACACATTTGAAAGTTTATTGAGATCCTGTCACCTTCATGCCATTTCTATATTCAATCACCCTTAAAGCATTTTGTTGCACTCACAACAGCACAAAAAGAGGCTCAATCAAAATAGCATTAAAATAAAAAATTCAAAATTCAGTATGCAAAGGACGAAATGTGAGAAAAGAGAATTCTTCACATAGCCCAGCAAAAAACGAGCAGCGAGGTAGATGAAAGGTAAGGAAATGAAAACTGCTTTACGCATAATGTATTCACTTTAATCTCATATTATGCACAATCTCAGGGGAGCATCATACAATCAGTGTGTAATAAAAAATTCTTCCTTCGTCGCCATCAACAGAGATCATGTCATGTCCTTGAGATTTGGGCATTGTGCCTTCTACTACATCTTGTTGTTATTACGGATCTTTTCTTCTACACAATTCAAGTTTCTATTGAACATGTAGATATCAAGAAAAAATGTTGACTTTTCATGACCAATCATGCAGACTGTATAACACTGCATTTCTACTAAGAAAATGAAATAATATTCTACCTACGCATAAATCCTAGTGTTTACTGAGCCTTGAGCATGCCACCAGATATCATAAGCATTTAACATGAATTTTACCTAATCCGAATCATTATTGAGTTTCCTTGTATCTTGTTTGAAAGAGCTTCTTCTGTAGTGAGAACATTGAAATGTAATATCTCTGTACTCCATAGGTGTCTATGCGTATATATATGCCTACACCGTATAGTGCAAATAGTATATACTTTGATATTTCAAATATCATTGTGTTTTTACACTTTTATCGCTGTTACAATACATAACGAAAAAGACAATACAAGTTATATATTGTTGTAGGTCCATGGCCATCAAATTTCATACTGACGTTTCGTTATTGAATACATCCCATTAAACTGGTAATGTACGAGACGAAGGAGTGAACTTTTCTTCTCTATCCGAAATGTTGAAATATTTTTCCTTAATATAAAAAAATAATATATTTTCTATTTAATTTTCTCTACATGTACTTGTCTTACCTGTTCACAAGTCCCCATTTTCATTCCTTGTTGTTTCGCAATCGCAATATAATATGTCTGTGCGCTCTTCGCTTTTGAAGTGGAGGAGATACTACGGCTTTTGAACTTCTTTTATTATTTATTTTATACTCGTGAGTAATATTTTATTAGCTTGCTCAACTTGTTGGAGAGAATGGTAATTTGTCGTTTTTTAAAATGATTATTATCAATATTTTATTATCAAATCATGAAATGTATGTATGCACGACCGGTATACATTGATCAATTCGTTTAAGGAAAAAAACAGCGAATACTGATCGACAGTAATCACTTTCTGATTAACAATACTAAATATGCTAGCAAAGCTATAAAGATTGTTCAGTTGTTCAACAACGCTTGTCACACGAAAATATTCAACGATTTTTTGATACAGATGGAGATGAAGAAAAAAAAAAGTTTGTCTTTCACTTTTGATTTACAAACTGTTTCTAGAGCTTTTCTTCGCTTCAACGAAAATGATGAGCAATAAGCACTTCTTGAATAATAATGTTTGCGTTTCTGTCTGTTTGCAAGAGTAAACAAATTATTTGCACTTCCGGTGTAACAATCCACACAAGTACAAAAACTGTTCAACAATATATGTTTAAATCCCTCAGAACAAATATAAGCAACCAGTGCTTGAGAGATTTTGTTCGAGATGAGACCTTTCTCTTTAAAAAATGCGGTTTACGAAAAATACTTGTAGAAACACACAAACACACACAAAATCGGCACTGGAACAACAAACGCTCAACGTCCGTTTTTAGGCTCTTCGTTTTCACATATCTTTTTTTCTTCGTTACTGATTATTTCCAAAGTTTATTGCGTCAATTTGCATCGTTTTTTGATTGAATTCGAGTTGTAGTGAGCTAACAGAGAAATTAATATAGTTTTGAATTTTCATAGAAAAGGAAATGGTTTTTTGTCGACTTTTCTCTACAAAAATTGATTTCTCTTGTTTCCATTAAATACTTTTTTGTACTTTGATTGAGAGTTAAATTAAAATGTGGACAATAATAATAGGAAAATATTGATAAATAATAAGAGAGGTTTCTGAGAAAATATGTTTTTTGACAATAAATAAGATGGAATGAATATTTGGAAATGTATACGTTACACTAGAGTTTTTTGATTGGACTGTGTCAAAAAATTATTTCTTTTGGAATAAATATAAATGCTAAACTGTAATATATAGAATACAATGTAATATAAAAATACAAAAAAAGAAACGTTGACTGAAGTACTTTCGATAAAATTGATAATCAAAGCATTCTCTATTGGTTAATCACCGGGAATATTACGACTCCATTAAGGACAGCTAACTACATTAAAATGTCATTTTTCTCTCAAGAGTTGACCTCCTACTCTATTTAGTCCTTCACGAAATGAACAACTGTCGCTGTCTAATTGTATGATTGTGCGGTGCACGCTTCCATCCAAATGTTCCAAGAGTGCTCGTTCTTCTTTTCACTCCTTCCTTTCACACTGCTCCCATTAGGCCACACTGGATCGAAGTCACTTAAATCAATTTATGAGACCTCACAAGTAGTGTTACTTAACACACTTCTTATGAAATGAATGAATGCCGGAACGTAACGAACGAATCAACAATCTACATAATATATAAGGTAGAAAGAAGAAGACAACAGGTATGTAATTTTCTATTTCTGGAATTGACGTTCCCTTTTTTCTCTCTCTAGCGAGGTTGTTTTACGTACAGAAAGTAGTTCATCGAAATAACAGTAATAATGATGAATATTATATAACGTGCACAAAACTAGTCACACTTTGAAGGGAACGTGTGTGGAGGCGTGAAATGAAGGTTTGGTCACTGGAAACGAAATAATATAAAGTACATGCCTGCATTTATACTAAGCAAGCATTCATATATAAACTTTCTCCGCGTCCACTATAGTCCAGTTATATTATTATTTGTTGCTGGTGTTAAAGGAATTTACTACGCCTTCCCATTACTTTCTTCTCTCTAGTAATACTGATCCGAGAGTGCAAAAAGAGAAACTATAGCTGGAGAGCAGCAGCAGCACCCACAACAACATTCACCACGGGCTTTACAACAACTACTGTCAATAAACTCATGATGATCGATCGTTTTTTCCTGGAGCGTGGCTTCTCTCGTAGTGAAAGCCTGGGTTCTCATGTATATAGTGCTACAAAAGTAGAAAGTACTTTTTTCCTACAGTGGCGTCGCTTTCTCCGTCGAATTTTTTCCCCTCCCCCTTCATCACATTTTCTCTCTCTCTCGCATTCACAGAACCACTCTTTCCAGATATAAGCAGCTTGTTGAGAAAGGAAGCCGAAAAACTGGAGCTTTGTGCTAATTCGGTAGAACTGTTATGTAAGATCTTTTACATTTGAGTACAAAAGACTATATGTGAATGTACATCATCATCATATAACATGAATGGTGCTGCTGGTGATAGTTTTCTAGATTATAGAAGGTTTTGTTTAAATGGCTTAGGCACAACTCGTCGATGCAGTAATAATAGGCGACTAAAAAGTAATCTGATGAAGATGATAGCGTTGTTGGCGTAGGTGTACTATTTTTGCAGCTGGGACCGATTATGATAATGGTGTTGAGCTACTTTGTCTATTCCAATCTGCTATGGAATGAATTATAGATAAATCAAATTAACTTTGCTCCTTCTCGTATAAAAGCGATGATGGAAAACAATATTGGAGTAGTCTATGGAGAAAAGGCTTCCTTTTAGGTTGTTGGAAATTTTCGTAAACTGCTACACATCTACTACTTTTATAAGTAATGCTGGTCAATATATGAAGCGCATATACAAAAAACTGTTGTAGAGCAGAAGTATCTTCGTTATTCCTCCTCTGACTGTTGTCGGTTGAGTGCTCTCCTCTCCTCCCAGCAACAACGGAAATAAAATAGTTTACAGGTAACGTAAATAGAAAATCCGATCGTGGTAGTTCTGCTCTTTCCGTACAGCGATTTTAGCAAGGTGGTTGCTGCTGTTAGTTGGCATTTGGTTGAAATGATTGTGGACGCATATATAGGTAGGTATAAAACGTATATAACTTTATTATAAAAAAGGTAAAAATAGGAATGTGCTAATTTTTGAGCTATGGAAAAAATGCGACACACGACACGATGTCGAGAGAGAGCTCTCTCAATAGTTTACTCTTCTTCTTATTTGCTGTAGTAACAAAATATCGCCAGAGTTGTTGACTTGATGTTTTGCTTCTGCTGCTGGTAGTAAGTAATATGTAGTTGGGTGTTTTGCAGGTAGGTATATATTTAGGATATTTGTGGAAAATGAGATAATGGGATCAATAATGCGATTAAACGACGTGCATGGTTATAACTTGGTTGATAATAAATATATAAATAAAATATTACAAAAACGGAACACACGATTAGGTCTACAACGGTGGTTGTTTGGTGAGCGAACGAAACACGCGGCTCTCTCCCTAACAAACTGCACAGAACTGAGCGTGATAGTTTGAATAAATATTGTACTTACTACTACCACTAGTCGTAAAAAATGAAAGGATTGAGTACATTACATTGCATAGGTATATTTATACATCATACACTATATGCATGCATAATGTTCAGATTGTTAGGAAAAAAAGACCAACAAAAAATGATGATTCTTCTTCAGCATTATATCGTCGTGATCATATAATATAGCATCCCATACAAGAGCATCAGGAGGACGGATGTTTGCTTCAATTAAACAGAGAGCACTCTTCCCTGGAAATATTCTCACACAAAAATCTGTCTGTGAAGTATTGCTCGTCTTTGCACTCACTTCAGTAGAAAAAAAAATGAAACGGACATGTAAACTTAAAACAGATATACCATTATACTTAGCGAAAAAAATCGAGTATAAGTTCATCATCCAAAATATTATGATGTTTTTCAAGCAGAACAAGAAAACCCCATAGCAAGTGGTTATTTTTTACTTGGTATTCCTGTTCCTCTCTTTTTACACATTTTTTTCTTCTTTCTGTGAAAGAACGTTACTTCACTGTATGTTCACATAATAATAATCTTATATATCGCTTCACATAGTCTCACACATTCGCTCCTGCCACGACTACTTAACAAAAAACACTGACTATGAAAAGCAGAGAGTTTTCTGTCGTGGTAGATGAAGTTGCATGAGTGGAGATATGTATGTGGAGAGCTAAAAATGGTGATGAGGATATTGACTGCTTTTTCTCTGAGTCATTCCTTTTCTCATGTACACATTTTAACATTGCATACGACAATTCACTTTAGTTTCGGTCACATTCATAAAAAATATTATTATGCATGTATAATCCAGTAACTAGAAAAGCGGCATGAAGGATCTGTCGTATACTTGTCGATTCCCTTTTGCTGATGATGATAGTTATTAGTTTGTGGGCTGATATTGTAAGTCTTTTTTTAGCTTTAAATCTGATTAGCATTTAGTAGCTTCCATTACACTTTGATTGAAACTGTATTAAATTTTGGGGATGTTGTTGGGTGGTGTGTGTGCGTGTATAATAAGAGCTGATGTAAAAAATGATGACACAGCAGCAGCTCATGATAATCTTTTTTTGTATTTCGACTGAATAAACATTGCTATTTTTTACGGCGTGTGAGCCAGGTTTGGCGATTGGAATTTTTGGGATGAATGAGGAGGAGGAAGGTTAGGTTAAAAATATTACGTGTTGATGACGATGACGACAATGAGGAGAGCTCAAAAATGGTAGTTTGACGATGTTGATTGCGACTGACAACGACCACGACGAAATGGATGTAACGCACACACAAAAAGTCCTAAAAATGTGTGTATGTGTGTGTGCGTTGAAAAGAGAGACAGGGGAGAGATGTGATGGGCTGAATGTGGATCGTAAAACTATTATGCAGGGATGGAAATAATCATAAATGAGCATAGTAGTAATAATAATGTATGTATGTATTTTAAATGCTATATGAGAGTAGATGACTGAGAATTTGTTCAACCACCATGCACGGTCGTATCAATGTTATTCAGAGATGGTGGTTGGTGTGACGGAATTTCATTGGCTGGGGATGCGGCAATAATGGTGTCGTGAGTTTTGTAGTAGCACAACATCATCAGCAACATCATATAAACAACCTACACGTTTAGTAGAAGTTTATTGAATGTCCTTTACAATAATTTTCTTGTCTGTGTTCCAACCCAATGCGCCTTGTGACTGCATTGTGCGATGGCATTATATATGACTGCTTGCATTACAGGCATAAAAGTTATCTTTGTAATAAATACAGATATGCAAGGTACGGCAACCTTACTGTATCTTTGTTAAGCAAAAGTCTTATAGAGCAATGACATGCGTATAGAATTATGTACAATAATAGATTCTAATAATAATTATGAATAACGAAACAGGATAGAAAATATGTATCTTGTACTTGTTATGCCCAAGATTTATTTTTAAAAAAGGTGGGAAGGATTTTAGGGTTCTCTTCTAGTCTTCTTCTTAGTAAGATGATGTAGTAGTGTGACAGTGACGATGACAGCCCAACTTCTGGAGTCGGTGGTTAAAGGCGGTGGACATACGTTGGTATTGTAATTAGGTATGGAGAGGGACATGGTTCTTTTTCTCATAGAAGGCATTATCTGTATAACATATACATATAAGATGTGTGTGGGTATCTTCTTGTGAAATTTTAAGGAAAGACAAAGTTCTCAGACAGACAAAGAATTAAACAAAATGCAAAGCCGGGATTGGAATGAAAATGTATACCTATTCGTACATATAAACTATCCCATAGGGAAATGGGATAAGAAACATTTTGTAGTAGTAACGGTACAGTAAACACGTTTTTAATGTCAACAATAAGGAAAAAATGAAAGTGAGTCTAACCACCAAACTGAATTGTCTGCATGTCTGTAGTCTGCATAGGTCGAGTTTATGTACATACGTGCGCTTGGGTGTTGCTCACTCGCACTACTCCCATTTGTCTCGCAGACTTTTCTTGGATTTGACTTCAAGTAAAGGTCGAAGGTACTTTGTTTTGTAAGGAAGGGGCCATAGTCAGAGATTACTTTTGCTTTTAGCAAACAATAAGCAACACTCTCATGGTTTTATAACCCATGTAGAATGCTGTTTGTTGCAGTTGGGAAGGCAGAAATATTATAGTAGCAAGTAAACTATTACGAGGGCACATGTTCATGATGACAGTAATAAACGCTTGGCTAATATATTGGTTGAATGCTTCATTCCTTCGTTTAATTGTCACAACATAACAGATATACTGCTGAATTTATTGGTAAAAAAGATGGCAATTACACGAGAAAATATTTTTTAAATAATATGCTGTTTGTCAGGCAGATAAAATTTCGGTTTCATATTATTATGCATTTCAAGTAACATAAAATAGGAAAGTTGGTAGCGTACAAAGAACTTTCAGGAGTCATCCCCCCTTTGCTATATAAATTACAATTTTTAAGCACCATAATAATACTTCATTTTCATAGCATGTGTTTTTCACTAGTTTGTTTCTGCATATTCCGTTAGTAAAATTCTGCAATTTATTGTCCTACCGCGGAATTATGCGATATTTTTTTATGGTATTCGCATTAAATTTCACAGAAAAATGAATAATACTCTTGAGATTATGCAGCTCTATTCTATAATATGTAATGTTGAAAGTGATGATGGGAGTCATGTGAGGGAATGAGCATATTTTATACTATATTATCATGTTACTTTTCGCTATCACTATACTGCACCGACTTGGTTACACGGGATAATACAATATTATTTCCCCACTTTTTCATATTATATAAGAAGAGAATGCCTGCAAGACAGTGTCGAGTGTGGTGAAGTGGAATGAAATCAAGCTGTATGATGAGGTTGGTTAACAAAGAAATTTTTGGTTGTTGGTTACAATCTTTTGCCTTGATAAATACATCTGTACCTCCAATTCATATTACAGGTTAAGTTTTCGAGTCTCTTGTTGATGCTGTTAAATTGTTACGTAGTGGGAATCGTGTGTTTACGCCTGTATATGACTATCGCAGTTAGCAAGTTGCGCGTATATATGCTCGAAACGCAAAGAAGTTTTTAAAAAGTGACTATCTTCAAATGTTTTGCTCAATATTACTCTTAGCGCTATAGGTCGTAAAATATTGAGATTGAAAGTACACAATAGTCAAGCAACTTGTGAGTGCTTATGCACGCAAAGGAGACAAAAGGGCATATTATTATAAAAGTAGGCTTCCCTAAAAACTTTTCGTTGTCATTATTTTCATTATCATACAGAGATATTCATTATATATGAAAGTAGATAAAATATGCATGCACATTTTGACAGTACCTATATCTCTCCGACTAACTAACGCCTATAATGATATATTCCAAACTGATGGTTGCCAGAGGCCGTCAAGGAAAGAAGAGATTCGATTGTATGATATTATTCTATGAGCTCTTATGTATTGCATGTGGTAGGGTCGGATGTGCTTACGTAGTAAAATGTAAGCCAAAGAAGATTATTACAGAAAATTTCAATACGACAAATAAGAATCTTTTTTACTCTTATTGCCCTACACAGTAAAAATCCAAACAAATAAACAAAAATCGAGTAAAACAAGGATTTCTGATGGTCTGTAAGTGGGAGAAGAGCAACAAAGAGCAACAGCAATTCAGTTACATTCTACCCTCACGTTATATTATCAAGTCAACAACATCCTCCTTGCCATGAGCATCAAACAGCCTTTTTGAACAACCTTTTAATCTTCAAAATTTTTATAGTACAGAGCACAGAACCACCAGGTAATGATGTACCTATGTAATATGTATATATTTTACCTGCAATCTACTGTGCTTATTGTTACCTGCTATGCATAATATTTAATTTCACAAGACAAGGCAAGATGAGAAAAAAGAAATAATATGCCCTCTCTGTCAGCTCATGTCTTTTTGGCTTGGGTTTCATCTTTACTCACAGTACCCAAGAAAGAAAACGAATTTTAAGATTGGGATAGGATTTTTATCGGTTTATTGTATTACTTTATGCTGATTTATATGTATGCCATGCCACATGCCGTTTGATAACCATTGAGCCATTCCCTGATCTTCTCGCTTGCTTGCTACGACACAACATGTTCTTTAGTTGTGTCAGTGAAGTAAATTGGAAAACCAGAATTCATCGAAGAAATCAGGAATTTTTATGAAGTAGTTTTGTAAGCATAACAAAATAAATATATGCAGTAATGTTTTTGATGTTGGCCTGTGTGCATTCAACTGTGCTCGTCCAAAAGCTCGTTACAAAAGACAGGTTTTTGTAGTCCAAGTCTAAAACGGAGGAGTGAGAGAATCAAGATGAGTGGGTAAATGCCGTTCGTGTTCCTACGTAAGGAATTTAATGTTGGCTTTGGCCTTCCATTCACAATTATTTATGCTCACACTCTTCTGCTTCATTTGCCTGTTGTATTCTAGTTTATTCACTTTTTAACGAACTAAACAATAACAATTTTTCAGGTATAGGTATTCAGCTTTCAGCAGTAATCAGATTAAGATTAAGCTGGTCTCCATCCTAAATGTTGGGAAATTAATGCATGAAAAATCTAGAATACATACGTCAGTCTTCAGTCAAATGATATTCCTCTGTCAATATTATGCTGGTAGTCTGCGTCTTTGATGATCGTGTTTGCGTCACCAGTTATAATCAAAATAACCCTTCACATTGTAAAAGGCAATGCATGAAGATAATTATGAGACATGATCGGGAAATTATATGCGTATAAAATCCCTTCACATAGGATTGAGAAAACTCAACGGAAATGGGGTTTCGTAATGCTTCCTTTTCCTTAATCACTGTAAAATAATTATTGCCATACCCCTTTAGCAAAAAATGCAATAAGTACGTTGACATTTTCAACGTGAAGAGAATTTTAAGGATATTACGTACTCCGCTTCACATACACAATCGCAATATATGTAGGTATGTACACTTTGTAGGAAAGGAAACTGTGCAGTATGCAATTTAATAGATAAACATCACAAGCAAAAACTCTTACTGTGAGCTGTTTAAAAAGCAATTGTAAATGTCTAAAACTTTGCGACAATTAAAACACACTTATGAAACATTACAATGAAACTTCCAGCAGGATAAGTGTG
>JAQIXW010002298.1:0-15967 GCA_034700685.1 Willowsia buskii | reverse complement strand
ATGCTTAAGCTATTCACTCCTGTGTTTCTGTAGAGTGTTTATCTTATAAAACGAATTGAATTTATTGATTTTTGTTACTGAAGATATTTAAAAAGTCTGTTGAATGATATGAAATAAGAATTATAAAATATGTTACTAAACTTAATTACACGATTAAAATATCTCATGGTCTTACATGATTCTTATAGAATTATAAAAAATATACAGTGTTCTGGCTCATAAAATATGTAAAAAATATTTATGTGTGAAGTTTCCTAAGAATTTCTTTTTAAAACAGAAAGAACTGCTTTCCAATACGATAAAGTGAAATATAAGTTCTAAATGATAGAGTGTTATTCGAAGCCTCATACTCTTGTATATATTTGAAGACAATGTTATGATCTAATAAAGTAAGCATGCTTGCCAGTTTTAATTACACGACAAACCCTTCCAAAAAATTAATCGTTTTCCAAAATTTTCAATCGATGATAAAGAAGCCTTAGGCAATAGTCATTCCAAATAAGAATCCATTGCCTACTTAAACCCATACAAATTTATTTTTATTAAAGTCAACCTGTTTTACTATGTCTGCTTAGCATTAATTGCATGAAATTACAGATAACTAACAAAATATTACTCTAAAACGCTTTTAAAATTAACAGCAAAATATAAAAATATGCTTACTTTACAAGAGCAGAACGATAAACTTACTTTCTAACCAGCAAAAGATCAATGACTCTATCCAAACAAAACATTTCCATCACCAACGGAGTCGTCTTCTCCAAAAAATTTGACAAGCCAAGACTTATTCTCGCAACCCTAAAAGATCTCACACATTTCTCCAATTTCCTTCTTTCACCGTTTCCATACCTTTTTGCTTGTAGTTTTACCATTTTTCCAAGTTTATCTAAAGACTTAACCGAATCTTGATAAAACTCTCCGGCAAACCCATATATAACCAAGATTACCAAAAAAGATTCAATAACTGAAGTAAAAAAGAACATACAAAGCGACAACGGAATGTTTGCAGTTTCCTCTGACAATTTGCAAATTAGAAAAAACACTGAGACTATTTGAGCAACACAACTAGTCGTCAGAAATGCGAGAAATATTGTTCCCATTGCAATATTAAATTGTTTGTTAATCAGCTGAAATGCACGGTATGTCACCATTCTATTCAATAGTTTGTCCGTAGTGATGAGAGCGTCTGATTCCAACAGACTTTCGAATTTGCTAAATATATAAAATTTCAATTAAGTGTAAATTCCAATTAAGGCAAATATTATTTATCCTCTTTTGTAAAACTACCTGCAAGCAACTTGTTGACAAAACATAACTGTCAATGTTCCAACCAATGTTTCCACAGCAATTCGATATCCCTGAATTCCGCAAACATCCCAATATAAAATATTTACAAAGAATGTTACACTTCTAGCCAATATTCGAAATTCGAAACATAAATAGTCAATAGTTGCTAGAGAATTAAACACGAGTCCTAACAGATTTATAGGAAGAGATGGATGCATAACACTGGCGACGGACATACAAATTGGGAATACATATTTGCAAAAAAATTGTGTCACTTGGCATGTCACTTGTGCCAAATGGATCACAACAGTTGTATTTATCTTCATGTCTAAAACAAAGGATACGCATGTGCTAAAATTTAATAGGCATTTATAAATATTTTCAACGTTTGCTAAAGTATAAATCTTACTTTTTGCAAATCTCCGTTCAAATTGAATTGCTGAGTTTATAAATGTGACAATATCTGACGCACATTTTCCGCGAATTCTGTATTTTTCCGCGACCAGAAGACTAATAAAGAGCAACATTACCAACAATGATTTATTCACTGAACTATTTTCTGTGCCATTCATTGAGTTTGAAGAGTGATTTGGATGGAACATGCGAAAGATAAAGATTGCTGCGATGACAAGAAGTAAAAAGAATCTTGCAAATAGTCCATTTCTTGCAAATTTCCCACCAACAACCTGAAAACGTACGTTTGCTTCATCAAACTCGTATATACGTCCAGCCGTTATGGGATGGCTTAATAAAGCGCGTTTTACGTGCGTTAGGAATTTTTTGCAAAGCAACATGACTTATTTTGGAGAAGAATATATTTGCGGATTGAAAACTGTCTGCTTTTTATTGTATGTTCATTAGAATGCAAATAAAATGTTTAAACTAAAGCAGCACTTGATTTTCTTCATGTATGAAGTTCAAATATGAAGTATGTATTACCATACGTAAGACTCGCGAAATTTTTTACATAATAGCATCCCATAGTTATTAGTAAAAACAGGATAATGCTGTGTCCATGTTATTATAGGGATGTGATTTGTTCTTATGAAATATCCGCAAACGGAAAATTACAGTCTTTTGATATTAGTGAATAATGTAAAGGAAATATAAATCTTATTTACTGAAGTATTTATTAAAAACGATTATGACTGCTTACAACACAGGAAATTACAGTTTCTTATATCACAATGTCAAAGAAAGCCTTCCCGAATTGTGTAGAATATAATTGAACGATGTTTAAACTGCGTAGGTAAGAATATATCGTCTCACTATATCCTTTTTCAGACACTTGAAATTCCCAAATAAAAATACATCAGACAAATGAAGTGGCCAGAGAAAAGAATATCAGACATTTGAAATCATGCGAGAAATGAACATCAGACATATAAATTTGTGAGAGAAAAAAGCATCAGACGCATGCATTTTGGGGGAAAACTGAGATTTGCAATGGATTTTGTAGAGCATTTTTAAATCTATCCTATTCATAAAACCGCGTAAAGATTGATCAAGAGGGAGCAGAGTTACGGCCATATAAAATTAAATCAATTTAAAAGTACAATGGTTAGGCTAATTTTCTTTTACGCTTTTCCCAACAGTCATTTATTTCATATGTCTGATGTTCGTTTCTTTCACAAATTCATGTGTCTGATGTTCATTTCTCGCATGATTTCAAATGTCTGATATTCTTTTCTCTGGCCACTTCATTTGTCTGATGTATTTTTATTTGGGAATTTCAAGTGTCTGAAAAAGGATATAGTGAGACGATATGCTGGCCTGCATTTGTTTTCTACATGTGCTGAATTAATTACGCGTTGACTTACTACACTGTTGTTAGTCAACATTTTTAATTGTACCTCGGTTCTTGATTTTACCCCAAGTTCAAACTATTTTACGCAGTTCCTATAAAGTCTAGTGAATTTGTTTTCAGGATATGTGGAAGAACCTTATATTTTTCTGGGTTTTGACCTATTTTGCAAAATAATATTTTTGTAGATCTAGAATTTGATAATGACCCTCCTCGTACATTCTTTGGAATGCTAATTTAATATTTACATGAGAGCAGCTTTTGATTTCCTGTATGTATGAGATTTCATAAAATAAAAATAGGTATTACCATAAAGCAGCCGTGCTAATTATTTTTATAAAGGATCTTAATAAACATTAGAGAATGCTGGATAATGTCTTTCCCTTAAATATTAATGTTAACATAATATAAATTAAACTTTGTTGTGTTTGTTAAAAGCACAGGTAATCTTGGCGATTTCAGTGGCATTTCTTTCTTCCTTCTCAAATTTTTGTGGGGCTCGCCAACCTTCCGATAGGGAGTCTATTAGAAATTTTTAGGAGGGTAAACTTTGCATGACATCGGTCTAAAATATGGCATGATTTTTAAATAGTTTAAAATTCTTACGATATTTTACATCCCAATATTCATTATCGTATAATGTATAATGATGCGAAAGATAAAGATTGCCGCAGTGCGAAGAAGTAAAGAGAATCTTACAAATAATCCATTGCGAGCACGTTTTCCCTCAACGACCTAAAACCTTTCATTTGATTCATAAAACTCTTGCATACATCCTACAGTTATGGGCGACTTATAAAAGCCCGTTTTAGATGCACTTAGAAGTTTTTACTAAGCAACATGACTTATGTTTGGAAATGATATTTCTATGTGTAAAACTCTTCGATGATTTTTCTCGGTTTTCTTCAGAGTGCAAATACATCATTAAAATAATGCCACGCCTTAATGGAAAAATGAATGTTACCACATACTAGTCATATTAGGTAATCATTTTATACAGCAACATCTCATTTACTAGAATAGAATAAACACGATAATCCTGTTTCCATCAAAATGTAAAGTAATTTTAAGTTATTGGAAGCGATCGCAATTTTAATAACTCCAAGAAACGTGAGTTTTCTTTTAATAATTAGAGAATAAGCATAAATATAATAATGGGGTTAAAATAAATAGTAACGATTCAGTCAAATACATATATTTCATATAATTCCGACTTTGTTATTCCCAATAGATTAGATGTTTAAATAGTACAAACTTCTCATTTTCTCATTTCCCCTGAACTCTCAAAATCCCAATTATTAGGGAAAACAGTGTAGTCCCGATCTTATCAAAAAGTCAAGAAATTTTAAGTTTGCTTTTGTGAATTACTAAAAGACTCATCGAATTCCACACTGTGGCTCTGAGCTTAGATGGGGAGATTAAAATGTTTGTTTAATGTTCATATCAGATTATACGCTGTTTACATTTCTAATTATTTCCAAATACAATCCTAAACAACGTTTAGCGAGACCCACCGAAATATCAAAGACTTCCATATACCATAAACTAACATTCAATTAACTTCGTAAAAACTGATCGTAAGCACACATTTAATTTCTCATATGATGTAATGTAATATCTAGGATAAGTTGGAAATGGTTTATAAAGTCAAACATAATCAATTCTGTACATATGGAAAAACAAATATTGATTTGCAAATTTCAAAAAGCAAACACGAAAATATAAATTAATTACTTTCTTATGGAAAAGGGACTACCTTGTTACCCTAGTAATTGAGATGTCGCTATGTAAGATAATTACTAATTACGGTAGCTGATATTTGGTAAATCTTATCATCCATTTTTTGTCAAGTGCTGGTATTATTTAAATATTAAATATCCATTCTTAAGAAGATAGGAAAAGAGTTAGCACAAAGCTTTCATTCTTTAAACAAATAAGTAATGTTGCTTTGTTAAAATTTCTTGGCACAAATTAAGCAGGCTTTACTAAGCCACACCATAACTGTAGGATGTATGTACGAGTTTGTTGAATCAAACAAAAGTTTTCTGGTTGTCGCCGGTAAACATGCCAGGAATGGACATTTTGCGAGGTTTTCCTTACTTCTTGTCACTGCGGCAATCTTTATCTTTCGCATCTTACATCCAAATCAGTCGCCAAACTTAACGAATCACTCAGACAATAGTTTAGTGGATAATTCATTGCTAATATGGTTGTCATTTAATAATCTTCTGGCAGCAGAGAAATGCAGAATTCGTGGAAAATATTCGGAAGACCTTGTCACATTTATAAACTCAGCAATTCAATTCGAACGGGGATTTGCAAAAAGTAAATATTTAACCTTAAGGAATAATTTACATTCGAAGCTCATTAAATTAACTTTAAATATTCTTTCTTTAGACATCCAACCAGATACCAATATTATGATCCATTTGGCAAAGCTAGCATAACACAACTTTTTTGTAAATACGTATTTCCAATTAGTATGGCTGGCGCCAGTGTTATGTATTCATCTCTACCTATAAACCTTTTAGAAGTCGTATTCGATTCTATAGCTACAGCTGAAAATGCTTGGATTTATAAAGCAGTTATATTTGCTGTTAATTTTCTATATTGGGATATTTGATACAGGGATATCGACTTGTGGTGGAAACGTTGGTGGGAACATTGCCAGCTGTTTTGTCAAGAAGTTGCTTGCTGCTAATTTAGAAAGATTTTATGATTGATTTAAATTCATTGGCATTTAAACTAAATAGGTTTTAAAATATTTAGCAAATTCGAAAGTATGGTGTCATCAAACTCTTTAGTCACCACTGACAAATTGATGAACAAAGTGTTTGTTTTGTCAAAAAGTTGCTTGCAGGTAGTTTTACAAATTAAGATAAATAATACTTGCCTTTATTGGAATTTAAACTAAATGTATTTATACATTTAGCAAATTCGAAAGTCTGTTGGAATCAGACGCTCTCATTACGACGGAAAAACTGATGAACAAAATGGTGACATACCGTGCAACTGATAAACAAACAATTTAATATCACAAAGGGAAGAATTCTTTTCGGATTTCTTACGACTAGTTGTGTTGCTCAAATAGTCTCAGCGTTTTTGTTGATATGCAAATCATCTGAGGAAACTTCGAATATTCCGTTGTCAGTTTACGCGCTCCTGTTTACTGCACTTATACAATCATTTTTAATCAATCTGGTTATATTTGGGTTTGCCGGAGAGTTTTTTCAGGAGTCGGTCAAGTCTTTGGAGAAACTAGAAAAAATATAAAATTGCAAACTGGAAGGTCTGGAGAGAGAAAAAAATTGGAGAAATGCGTGAGATCTTTTAGGGTTGCGAGAATAAATCTTGGGTTGTCAAATTTTCTGGAGAAGACAACGCCGTTGGTGATGGAAATGTTTTGTTTGGATCGAGTCATTGATCTTTTGCTTGCTAGAAAATAAGTTTTGTGTTCTGTTGTTGTAAAATAAGCACGTTTTAAAATGTTACTGTTATTTTTTAAAGCATTCTAGAAATACTCTCCCAATTACATAGTTGTTTAGTATATAAATAAATATCCACCTCCAGTTCATACAAAGGCTATCATTTTTTTTAAATTAAATTTTGATGCAATGACCCCCATTTTCTCCAAAAATCAACTAATCGTAGTTTTAAGTCGTACTAAGTTCTGCCAAGTTTTTAATATTTGAGTGGAGATCTTACTTGCCTACACATATTAATGTTATACATATGCCTATACATATGAAAAATAATAAATTGTTGAAGTTACATCACAGATAGATTTTGATTGATTTTGTCGTCGTCTATAAAAATGAACTCGATGTTGCTGTGTAAGTTAAGTGCAGATTCGCGTTTGCCAGAATCGTCGAAGTAAATGTATGTATTAGGAGCGAAGATTAGGAGAGTTGGAGTTATTTTCAGATTTTGTTAACAGTAAAAAACAGGTCTCGCTTCCTTATTCAGACTCTGCTTCAGACTTCCCATGTATTTTTTCCAATTCCCTATCTTAATGAATTATGGGTGTAAATATTTTGTTGGAATTGGAGCTACACAGAATAAGTACTCCTCACCTCATGACACCAGACTGGAAGCTAAACACTCCCGTGGCCGTCTAAAAAAATCCACGATGAAAACATGATACCGATTAAATATGATATTTGCATAATAAATTTTTATTCGAGAAACATAGCAACTTAGTACTGTACAAAAATTACTTTGAACCTTTTTTGCCGTAGTTACACAATTGGAACAAAAAAATAATTATATAACTCAATTAATTGAGCATATGTAATTACAAGTAGAATTAAGTAATTTTTTATATAGAGAATTTCTCCTTTTAACTGGAACTTCAAAACTAATTGAGAAATTACTTATAGCAAAGAGATTAAGCGTGCTGCTCTACGCACGAGATTCCTAATGATTGTAACAAACCCAAGAAGGCATCTCTTAGCTAAACAAAATATAAATAGTCGACTTTCTACACAAAATATAATAAAAGAAATCACTGCTCCAAACAGCAGAACAATGAATATAAGTTGCACGTTCCCTCTCATCGTTGGTTTTTCCACTTGATTCGATGAATCAGACGAAGTTGCAAATTGACCGGAACTTGTGACAAATTTATGCCACAAATCAAATAGTCCAGCTGCCTTGGTAGATTGAAGTCGTCTAATGAAATTTGGGTGAACGACTCCATTCATTGCAAATGTTGTCGACATATTTAAGTATTTTTCAGTGCCAACGTAAACATTTTCCTTTTTATGATAACGGAATAACTTCATTTTGTAATCGTCACAGGTAAATCTCGGCAGAATAAGAGCAGTTTTGTCGCATTTCGACAACAATTCAAAATTCATTGAAGCCTCAACTTTTGAAACCTTGGCTCTTAATTCATCTTCAAATCTCCATTTGTCAGAATAAGTTTCAATAATTTCATTCTGCCAATTTTCTCTAATGATTCTTGCTAGTAATTTTCCTGAAAATATATTTAGTTTTGCAGCTTTGTATAGTATTGAAAATGCATGAAATATTTCAAAATTGCCTTGGTTGATTCTACGGAGCTCACAGATCTCCGAGAATATTTCTAACTCAACTTGTGATCTATTCCACATTTTTGAAGTTTCGTCTTTTCAATTCACTCTTATGTAACCAGCTCTACTGAAAATACTGAAGTTATCTCGTGTAAGTTCTGAAATGGCCTTATAAGGAACAAGTTTTCTTGGTGATATCATTTCATAAACGTTTGTATTTTTGTAAGCATTGCTTAGAACAACTCCCGCAAAGAGAAATGAGATTAAGGCAATACGAATACGCTTTTCTTCCTCCAAAGAAGAAGGAAACGGGTTTCCTTGTTCCACCAGACCTTTCCATGACATGTACAAACCGTCCAAAATGGAAAACGATTGGAAAGGGTGTTGGTTTACGATAAAGAGTGACATTCCAAAACATGAAATAAGAATGCCTATCCAGACATGAGTTGAGTACGACTTGTAAAGTTCAGGGAATGCTACAGCACTTTGTTTGGTTTCCCTCCCGCAACTTATAAATCTTAGTTCGTATATGCTATCTGGAACCGCTAACGGATAACTCAAAGAATCTTTTTCTCCCGTTTCTTGGAGGACTAAATATACTTTTAATACATCCGGGTGGATAAGGATGTCAGGATCATATCGACCGTTGATACAAGTCCTAAAAAAGAATTGATAACATTTTAGAATTTTAAGGAAGTAAGATTTTCTTTGACTGTTTAGATTTTTTGATTGAAAATCTTAAAACTATAAAACTATAAAAATCCTCATTCGTTTAAGCTTTAAGCAAATTTTAAAGCCGTAAGACTATACAAATGTTAAATGTAAGATTTGTACTTCGTGGTCCGTAATTTTATCTTATTTTGCTTTAAAATATCCCGAAATGTAAAAAATAAAACAAGTACTTCTAAATGCTTTTAAATTTTAAAAAGGTTTGAAACCTTAGGTTTCTCGTAAAATATGGATAACATTAGCAAATAACTTTAAACTGAAAATTATTAAATTAAAATAAACCGTCTTGAAATTATACCTATGTTCTGTAAAGGTTTATGCTTACTCATCATTAAATGGTTCGGTGATATTCTTAATTACAGCTTTCCACAAATACATGATCCCTTGTGACAACATATCTTGTGGATTGTAAGCAGGTTCATTTTTTACAGTTCCCAAAAAAGGTCTGTCATTACACTCATGAAACTGTGATTCAAAATTTTTAGCAACCACACTACGCTTAGTTTCTGATTCCCAAAATGTCGTATATAATTCCTTATGTGGCAAATGGAATTCTAAGGTGGCAAAATAAACAACATTTGGGATGTAATCGTAATAATCATAAACCCACACAAGTTTTGGGGCATAAACCAGTCGAAGAATTTTCTCTAGCGAATACTCATTTGAGTCTCTATTATCTCGCAATAGTAGAGCAGCAAAATATTCCGAGCATAAAGTCAATAGACGAGGAATCTCCATGTCATTATTGTTCCCAGGCATCGTTTGAGGTTGGTAAATCCAATGGATTAATTTGGAATTGGACCATTTTTTGGAAAAATATTTCATGTCTTCAACCAAAATGTGGAACCTACTCTGACCTGATGGTAAAATATATTTGAAAGAGTAGAATATAAAGTCATCTTTTGAGGGTGCAACATCAAAATGAAATACAGATGGTGGAGATAGATATTCTTGGAATAACTCGACAGGAAGAAATAAACTTATTTGAACTTCACAATTCCAAGGTTTACTTTTTGAAGATATTTTGAAATTGTCAAGTTGGACACACAAGTCGTATTACCACATTGGGCCGAATGTATTCGAAATGTTGATTTTGAAGGGTGAAGATGGACACTCAATTAATTTATCGTTTTTCAGTTTGCTCATTACTAAATGCGGTTTCTTTATGGAATCTTGTGACAGCCACAAAACTGTGTTGGATTTGCGTAATTTTAGTTGAGCGGCAAAAACTTGTCGGAGAACGATAGGGTATTGAAATTGGGAGATATCAGCATTCTGAAAGTTGTCGACGAGGACGTGACAATTGCCGTGGAATTTGTTCAATTTGTCGAAAATACCGTTGAGATTTGCAGTTAAATTTATTGGGAGAAAGTTGGGCTTTATTTGTTTGATTTTGAGAAAAGAAATATTTCGGGTTCGGGGAAGCGACCGATTTCTGTATTGAATCAGTTTGTACGGAATATTCTGGTAGATGAGGCTCGAGACCAAGATGTTTTGTAAGAGTGCCAATAGCAGGAAAATCGGCCATTTTGAAGTGGGCCTTAAGGTTAACAATATAAGTGAAAAGTCCATTTTAATAAGTCGTTTGAGAATTGTTGTATTCTTAAAACTATTGTTGGATTTCATATGCTGGTGGGTATATAAAACTGAATGTAATACTGAATGTAGTATTGTATAAAACTCTAAATGTTTTTTTTCTAATTGACGTCATATTTCCTGTTTTTTAATTGTTTTTCAAAATCCTCAATCGATGATAAAGAAGCTCCTGGTCATAGGCATTTACCAAGTACGGTCGCATACACTATACACAAGCTATGAAAGAAAAGCAATTACAGATATCATAGTGGGATACTTATTTGTAATTAGTTGATATCCTCTCATAAAAGTTTTGTCTTTTTAGCTGTTTTAACTTACTTTTCTCATTCCAGCTTTGGGCGTAAGCGTTTTTTTTTTCAATTAATGCAAAAGCCATAAAAATGAAAGCATGTATAGGATAAGGGTTAAACATGAATTGTTAACTGTGTTACCATAATTTAATATAATCACCATTGAATGGAAACATGAATCATAAGTACATTGTGACTTACAATATATTCATATTGTAAGTCATAAAATATTTTGGGTGAAAAATTTCAAATTTAAATGTAAAGATTATGTGTTTTTCATAAATTCCAAATCAATTACAATAACTTGTGATATTTTATTCGTATTTATTAAAAATTCATCATTGTTGATTCAAAAATATTACAAATGTAGAGTGGGTGAAGATTTAAATTTGCAATAAAAATTAGGTATCAATATGACAAACGTTTTCAAGCTTGCATTTTCGCTACTGGCTTTCATCACTTTAAGCCTTACAGAGGAAATAGTTATATCAAAGATATTACACGTGTCGTTTGATGCTTAAGAGTACTAATGATTGTGACAAATCCAAGAAAACATCTTTTGGTTAGACAAATTATAAACATTCGTATCTCAACACAAAAAACGATAACAGACAACAATGCTCCGAATAATAGTAGAATAAATATAAGCTGTACGTTCCCTCTCATAGTTGGCTTTTCTACTTGATTCGATGAATCAGACGAAGTTTCAAATTGCCCAGAACTAGTGACGAATCTATGCCACCTGTCAAATAGACCAGCTGCCTTCGTTGATTGAAGTCGTCTTATTAAATTTGGATGAACGACGCCATTTATTGCAAATGCTGTCGACATATTTAAGTATTTTTCAGTGCCAACGTAAACATTTTCCTTTTTATGATACCGCAATAACTTCATTTTATAATCGTCACACGTAAATCTCGGAAGAATGAGAGCAGTTTTGTCGCATTTTGACAACAATTCAAAGTTCCTTGTAGCCTCCTCTTTCAAAACATCCGCTCTTAATTTCTCTTCGAACGTCCATTTGCCATAAATATGGCTAATAATTTGGCTCGGCGAATTTTCTCGACTGATTCTGTCTAGTGCATTAATTGGAAACGGATTTACATGAGCGGCTTTGTGTAGCATCGAAAATGCTGAATAGTTTCCTAAATTTTGTTCGTTGATTTTACGCAGTTCTGAAATCTCAGAGGATACCTTCATCTCTAACCGTGAAGCATTCCACATGGTTTTTGTTTCGTTTCCATATTTGAATTTGATGTATCCAGATCTACTGAAAATACTGAAATTATCTCGTGTCAGTTCTGAAATGGCTGTGTATGGAACAAGCTTTCTTGGAGATATCATTTCGTAAACGTTTGTATTTTTATAAGCATTGCTTAGAACAACGCCGGCGAAGAGAAATGAGATTACGGCAATACGAATACGTTTTTCTTTTTCTAAATTAGAAACAAATGGGTTTCCTTGCTCCACTAGACATTTATACATCATATGGATACAGTTTGAAAACGTCACGGATCTAAATGGGTCTTGATATGCAATTAAAATAGACATTCCAAGACATGAAAAAAGAATGCCTATCCAAACTTGACATGAATATGACTTGTAAAGTTCAGGGAATGCTACAGCACTGCGTATCGTTTCTCTCCCGCAACTTATAAATCTTAGTTCGTAAATGTTTTCTAGAACTGCTAAAGGATAACTTAAAGAATCTTTTTCTCCCATCTGCTTCACGTATAACTCTGTCAATGATACATCTAGGGAGATGAAGATTGTAGGATCAGGTCGGCCATTGACACAAGTACTAAGAAAAATGCATAACTTTTTAGAACTCTGTGACGGTAAGAATTTTTGTCGGTTTTGTCTTCCACAGGATTATATTACATGGAGCCCGAAAATTAACAACATATTTAACATTCTAAAGCTCTAATCCTCTGCCACTCATTTATCTTGAGTTTATATTTTAAAAGCAAATAAAATATCGTAAGGAAAAGACATAACCATAACAAAATTCTCCGTAATGTTCTGAAAAGGTTATGCATCATACCCATCATGATTATACGGTTCGGTGATATTTTTAATTATGGATTTCAATGAAGAAATGATCCCTTGTGACAATCTGTCTTGCGGATGATAAAATGAGTCCTCTTTAGTAGACACATGTTCGAAAAAGGTTTGTTATCGCACAAATGAAAGTGTAAATCAAAATTTTCGGAAGCTGCACTATGCAACCATTTAGAATCCCAAAATGTTGTGTATATTTCCCCATGTGGCAAATGGATTTCTAGAGTATCCAAGTAAACAACGTTCGGAATGTATTCATAATAGTTATCATCACCATCATTATGAGTTATCATCTTTGGTGCGTAAACCACTCTAACAATCTTTTCCAACGAATACACATTTCGGTCACTGGCATCGGGCAGGAGCAGAGCAGTAAAATATTCTAAGCATATTATCAACTGTCGTGGAATCTCAACGTCACTATAGAGCGCAGAAAATATTTGTGGTTGGTACATCCACCTTATTACCTTGGGATAAGACCAATTTTTATGAAAGTGTTGTAAGTCTTCTACCAAAATATTGATCTTACTGCGATCGGATGGTAAAATGACTTTAAATGAGTCTAATATAAAGTTATCCTTTGATGCGGCAATCTCATAATGAAATATTGCTGGTGGAGATAACAAATTTTGGGGCAACTCAACAGGAAGAAATAAATTTATCTGAACTTCACAATTCCAAGGTTTACTTTTTGAAGATATTTTAAACAAGTCAAGTTGAACACATAAGTCGTATTGCCACAGGGGTCCTAACGTATTTCTTATAACAATTTTGGAAGTTGAAGATGGACACTCAATAAATGTGTTGTTTTCAAGTCTGTTCATTACTAAATATGGTTTCTTTACGGAATCTTGTGAAAGCCACAAAACGGTGGCGTCTTCATTTAAGTTTAGTTCAGCCGCAACAACTTTCCGGAGAATGGAAGGATATGTAAATGGCACGATATCAATATTTTGATAGTTGTCGACGAGAACATGACAATTGCCTTGAAATTCTTCCAATTTATCGAGTATACCGTTGAGATTTGCACGCATTTTATTTGAAGTAAAATCAGGTTTTATTTGCTTGATGGAGAGAAAAGAAATATTTTGGTTGTTATGATAGGACTGATTTTTCCATGGAATTAGTTGGTATGCAATATTCTCATACAGTCGGCTTGAAACAAAAGAAAATGAGATGATTAAAAAGATAATTTGGAACATTTTTGAGAAACAGTCAGATGATTTTAATATTTCCGTTATCCAAAAACCGAGTTCTTTAGTAAATTCTGTTTATTTTGACGAATAAATGTTTTCTACCACCTAATTTGGTAAGAATTACAAATTTAAGGACTGGTGGTTTGCTACAAAATGAAATATAACTGTCATTTGTACAAAACATATTCGGTATTTTTCCACTTGACGTCACATCCTGTTTTTTAAAAATCCCCGATCGATTACAAGGAAAAAAATGATATTCTATCCAGATATCAAATTTCCTGCCACGAGCTAGTAATGAATTACGTGGGATCGATGATAGAAAATTTGGAAAAATAAAAATAAAATTAAGCCGAACATTTTCACCATATAAGCTATCTTAGCATCGGGCCACTTTGTACGTTTTATTTTCATATATTCAGCTATACCCATAAACAAATGTGATACATGGAGTGCCTCAAAGTACAAATAAGATCTGTATTTATCACTGAGAAATGTAGCCTGTTCTAATGTATTGTATTGTAATCAAATAAAAATGGGAAAATCATTGGGCTCATATGTAAAGACAACGTGAAAATTGCCCTGAAATTCTTTCAACTTATCAAATTTACTGGTGAAATGCCAAATGTAACTCAAATGTAGCTAAACTATATGTAAGTGTACTACAAATATGATAACTTATACTTCATGAATTATTTTGTAATTGGACTAATTATAATATGAAATGTGTAAGGTGCCACTTCTATGTGGGAACATTTAAAAACAATAAACCATTAATATTATTATTAATATATACCTTATTAATTTTAGTAGCAGAACCAATATCTTATTTTCTAACAAGTAAAAGATCAATGACTCGATCTAAACAGAATGTTTCCATTACCAAAGGAGTAATCTTCTCAGAAAAATTTCACAAACCAAGACTTATTCTCGTAGCCCTAAAAAATTATACACCATAAATATTATCCCTAAAATGACAAATCAATCTTTTAAATTAATATATTCTTTATTTAATCTTTTTAATTAATTTTAATTAATTTCAATTAATCTTCCAACTGATATAATAACAAAGATACAATAAACGTTTTATAGTAATTTTTCAAAATCATCGTTGATATTTTGGGTAAATTAAAGTCACTTTTACTAATACAAATACGACTAAAACATCAAACACATTAACATGTTATCCAAAACAAATTACACGCTTTCCTTTATATCTAAGAAATATGTAAATTAGGAAGATAATATCAACAAATCGTAGAAGTAATCTCTTTGGCAAATACAAAATGCGGAGTCGAGCCTCCACACAAAAAACGATAAACGAAAACAACTTCCCAAGCAGAAGTAGAATAAATATAAGCTGTATGTTCCCGGCCATTGTTGGCTTTTCCACTTCATTTGAGGAATCTGAAGATGCTGAAAATTGGCCGGAGCTCGTCACAAAGTTGTGCCACCAGTCAAAAAGTCCAGCTGCCTTCGTAGATTGAAGTCGTCTTAAGACATTTGGATGAACCACACCTACCATCAGAAATACAGTTGACATGTTGACATATCTCTCCTCGCCAATATACACAATTTCCTTTATACCAGAACGAATAAGCGACTTTTTATAATTGTTACACATAAATCTAGGCAAAATTAGAGCAGTTTTGTTGCAACCTTTTAACAAATCGTAATTGATTAAGGCTTCTTCTTTTACAATTTTTGCCTGCCATTCCTTCAAATACTTGTGATACAGCAAATAACCTAGAAAATCTTTGCTTGACATATCCTTTCGAATGACTCTAACTATTAAGTTGTATAAGAACGAACTTAGACGTGAAGCGTTTCTTAATATTTTGGTGAAAACAGAATTTTCTAGATTGAGTTGATTGTCCGTGTATACTTCCAAAACTTCTGATTCCACATTTACATAAAGCAAGAAAGTACTCTTCAATAAGTGATTATTTTTCTCCTTTATAGAAAAATTCC
>JAQIXW010002297.1:0-15971 GCA_034700685.1 Willowsia buskii | reverse complement strand
TTAAAATTTTACCCATAATTTGAGGCTTTGCCTAGCTTTTATTTGCTTTATGGCAGTAGGCCACGTGTTGTATTGAGGGTTTTGCAAATAGCCAGAGTACTGCCTGATTATGCAAAATATTTATCGTAAATATTCAATTTTTAATATAAAAGCTATTACTAAAACGATGAAACTCCAGCTTTTAATGTTTGTTTAGCCAGAGAAATAAAATCGTTCTTTGAAGGTCGACGACACTGTAAAATCCAAACTTTTTACTTTCATAGAGAAGCCTCTAAAAAGTCCTCGGAGCAAAACCCAACTTATTGTTGAAATGTTACAAGTTGTGATGATGCTAAGCTGAGAGCTACACTGCAAGGTTAAAATCACAAAAAAAATCCAAATACGATAGCGTTTTTCTACTCGACTTGAAGCAACATTCCATTTCATGCAAAAGGCTAAGCTTGTAATAAGAGTCATCATACAGCAAATATATGCGTAATAATGTCTGTTATGAGAACACAACCTCATTTTGAAATTACGTATACGATTTGTTTTACGACTTTTTCAGACTTTTTTTCCTCCCTGCCATCCTCATCTACTGGAAAATGCTATGGAATGGTGGTTTTTGCACATGGTTCCACTGGCATGTATAGCCTTATAAATTTCAACACAAATTGAGTTTTCTTCCTTTAATTTGGCAAGAGTCAGCAGTGTGGTCGTTTCAACCAAGACTACTGGAAAATGTTATTTTTTATATATTTGATTTGAGATCATGAGTGCTTGGATATGTCCTTTATTGCGCCACTCCATCCCATATCGCTTTTCTCATACACACACACAACATGATACAAGGACGGCAGACGACGATGAAGGAGAGAAAGATGAAAGTGGTGCGTTCACCACTTAGCCCACTTTTGTTGCTCTAGCTTTTAGTCTTTCTCGCCACGCCGCACACAGAGTAAATCTTCTCTTTTTATACCAAAGAAACTACTCTTCGACGCTGCTGCTGATATCCTGATATCTATTATGAAGGCACGCATGTAACTTTTAAAACTATCCAATCCTTTAAAAATGATGATGTTGATGATGATCATATGATAACTGATGGCTTATATGTAGGCGTATATGTAGCACCATAGACTCTGAGTCCAATTTACCCCATGATGCCGTTCAATAGATCATCAAACGAAACTCACAATTTAGATTTTAATGGTTCCGCATGGCTTGAGCCTTTCTCCTTTCTCGACATTAAAGTCTCTAAACTTTTTATGGGACCACATTTAACACTTTAAATTGCACTTTTGCATTTCTAGCATGGAAAGAATGTGTGCGTGGTGGAGCAGTCAAGTGTTGGAAAATAAATACGATCAGGCATTAGTGCGATTATTTTTTACCACCACCAAGAGCAGAACATTCCATAAGTTGAAGAATTTCAACCATGCAGCTCTTTCAATAACCCGGCATTATTACAAAATTTATAAACGAAAATTTTAAACATTCCTTTAAAATTTATAAGCACTCCGTGGTTTTATCAAGTTTGAAATTGCACTCTCAAAAAATGGAATCTGAAATGAGCAATTTTGCAAACTACTATGTGGTATCATTTTCCCACGAACATTATATTATGTATAGCCAGGTCAGGAATAGTAAAGTAGGGACAATGAGTAGTGCAGAAGTGAAGTATATTCGCTCAAAGTGAAATAAATTTTGAAAAACCACAACATTTGCACCATATGCATATAATTGTTCTCATAAAAGAACCATTTCCTCTGGAATCATTCCCAGACAATTCTGGAAACAGAGTTGATTATTTAAGAAAGTGGTCTCATTTTTCTCAATAAAGATGTCCTTTCATCGCTCTCTGCTCGAACACCATACTGAGCCGATGTCAAACGTCAAAGTCACCAGATCGGAGTATATAAACATAATATATAAAACCATGTAGCATATATAATGGCCGTATATGCAAGCAATAAGCATAATGCAAGTACATCCCATAACTACTGGAACGACTCTGGAAATAAGAAACTAAACTTTATTATTTCAAATTCTTCCTTCATCCTTTTATGCGGATATTTTAAGTTTTTGGGTCCTGTTTTATGTCCTTCTACATGCGTAACAGTCACACTACTACAGTTTTCATTTCTGCTTTCTTTTTTCTTTACTCTCGCAATATACAGAGGAGAATTTCCCTTGTTTTCTGCCTCCCCTCATGATGAAGATGGTCATGAGGATGATGCCATGCCTTTGCTGGTGACCCATTTTCCCAAGTTCGCAAATTCAGTTAGAACGACAAGGACCCGACTTTCAAAGAAAGACAGAAGAAACCAGGACCTCTAGCTACTTTGTATATTATGTTGCATTCAAAAAGGGATACCATCATGATGATCATCAGCGGCAGCAAAAAGAAAGTAAGTGGAGGAAGTAGCAGCAGCAGCAGCTGCTTAACTTGAATTCTAGAAGGGATACACACACATGGTCACGACACGCTACGACGACATTACCAACAGCTTCAAATATGGACAACACAGAATACCATGTCTGTACGTGTTACACATTTCTCCATATTATGGCTTGTGTGTATATCTTCTCTTTCGTGTTTCAAAAATAGTAAGAGAGGCACTAATACAAGTGTTCATAAAAATCCACACAAGTTATTGCTTGCTTCACGTCCTTCCTACTACTCAGATCCATATGTTGGTCGTACAATTCCACGGAATTCTCTTTCCGTGACTGAAACAACTCACATAGAGAGAAATAGAGAATCAAGTCACAAAAGTGAAAAAAGAAAGTTTCATGCTTTATAGGACCCGTATTCATGCATACAATGAGAGACATGCAAACTCTAATCAAATCACATATATGTATGTACTAAAAGTATGCCATCGATGTTGTTGTAAGGCTTATGTATAATGGTACAATGTACAGTTTTCGTGGAAGAGAATAAGAAACTGCAGCACGGTCAACAGATGCACGTAATGCTCAATGTTCACAGACACCGAGCAATTGTACTTATCTTTGTGTGAGTTTTGTAATATGAAAAAGAAAGTGGAAAAAGGTCAAACCTTTTGCCATTTTCTTCCAAATTTTCAAACAAGTTTATGTGTGCAACCGTATTATTATGCCTATAACCCATTTGTCTTTATTTTGATGTTTAGGGAAAATGAGACGTGCTGTATTTAAATTTCATGTATTCATGAGGAATATGACATGTCTCAGTTTTATAAATGCGGAAAATAGCCCTGTATATATATATACGTTCAGGTGGCGTTAATGGTCTTTTAAGCGATTTATTTCTTGACGAATAAACATAAAAGATTTAAGTATATTCGACATAGCTTACAATTTGGCGGTGCTGAGTTCCAAAGCAGACTCAGGCATTTTTGAATATCTGGGGAATAAATCTCGACTAATTGCCTATAAACATCAAAGTAAGTCCGTGTCCTTATTTTTGCATAGTTCGGTGTTAAGAAAATTATTCCGTACTTGTATTTATTTGTATTTGATATACAGAAGCAAAATAGCTTAAACCATTATATGCTAGAATAATCTTTTGATACGATGAAAAAATAATATAAAATGTCCAGCTTTTTTGTCATATTATGTTTTGTATTAAATAATGTTTTTGTAGCGAATATGATGTCGATTTTGCCTTATATTAAAATGTCTTGCTATTTACCAAGCATTTCTTTCAAATTCGATACTTTCGGGATTTACTGTATGCTTCTCAGAATTGTGAATGGAAATAATTTTAGTTGTTCATCAATGAAAAATGTTTTCAAATTTTGATTCAATATAGTCAATGCCACAAATAATTTGATTCGTCACAGCTGCCATTACGAAAATTGCAGAGAAATGGACGAGATTACTGAAAATGGCCAAAACTATGTTTATTTATATAATATTTGTGTATATAAGTCACCAGAAAAGTTCCGCGAATTCTAGAAAGTCTGCGATGAATCAACGTGATATGTTGGTCTTGTTGCACTATTGAAGATGCCATTTCTGCCATATCGTCAAACGATGCTTGGACACATTTCAGCTACATTTAATGGTTTTTCATCATGAGAGCTTCAAAAGATACATGACGGTCCTTAGCTTTGGACGTGATGGTTTGTCTCTTGTTTCCTTTTTGTACTTGACTCTATCACAGAGCATTTTTTCTCACTTTTGTGCTAACGGATTGGACGCTTTTTCTCACAACTTGGTGGTCTTTTTCAAATGAATGGAAATGTCCTAGAGAAGGAAACATGTATCTTATGTAAATATATATGCCATACAATATTATGTATCTTTGACTCGAAGGCCCACAATTTCCGCACTTCATTCGGAGAAAAATTACGTCTTTTATTACGTGCACCCATTTCCAATATAATGCGTTTTACTTTTATAATGGACATTCTGAAAGAACATTTTTGCCCAACAAAATTCACTTGGCAAATGAAAGATGAATCTATTTTTGTTTGAGAATCATATTGATGATGATGACAGCGCTGCGTAACGAATATATTGTTCTTCCTCAAGAGAAGCTATCTTGAGAAAGTGACTGTATGAATCATGATGTCAGACTTTCTTTGTGCAAAAAACACTGTAATGGGGAGCATAAGTACGTTATGAATGGTTTCCTATAATGTATGTAGTGTATACAATGTGTGATGCATGATGCATCCTATATGTCGACATTTAGCAGATATATCTTCATATACACAACTCAATGGAAAAAGACGTGCTTTCCGATTTGACCCAAATAAACGAGACGTCAAACAGTCTCTTCTAATATTACAAATGAGTTGTGTCAACAACTTTAACTAGGGACCGCTCTTCTTGTCTGTTCGCACTATATTCCAATAACTACCTTTTACTTTCTTTTCTTTCTCTGTATATTTTCTAAGTTTCTGTGCAGTGTACCTGATAATGTTAATACTCTTTTGTAATACCCTTGCTGGTAGGTTTTTCATTTACTATTACATATATACATACCGTCTCGTCTCCTACAATCATAATGGCATCTCCAAGTACTGTAATATCACACTGATTCCAAGTTTCCCTTTTGCGCTAATTCCAGGCTGTCGAAAAGTCAACATATAGAATTCGACAAAATGGTACGGAGATACCAAAATAATAGCAAACGAGTCAGCGAATTGCTCTCTTTCCATGAAAGATGGGACCCTCACCAAAATAAACGGGTATGCAAGCTGATTGCTGGGCAAACTACCAAAAAACATTTATTGGAAAACCTTCCCTCTGAACTTTTAGTATTATTACATAGTATATCTTTTGTTTTTCATCGACGGGGCAAGCAATAGGCCTTTACGCAAACAACGGATTGAAATTTGTACGTTTAAGATGCAATGCAAGATGATAATAATATGAGTTTCATAATATGAGTTAAAGGTAGTAGCACGCAGTCGTACACTAACAACATATGAATGTAGACCACCCAGCACTGGACTGTGTATGTACACTGTCTACGTCACATGTCTGCTCTGCCGTGAATGAAAGTTTGTCTGGAAAAGCGTAAGTATAATTAATGTTCCAAGTGAATGTGATAATTTCATGGGGCTGCCAATTATTTCCTAATTATTCCAATTGCAAGTTCCTCATAAACAACCCATTATCAGCAACAGATAATCATCATTATTTCTTCGACGGCGATAGATATGACTGGAAAGTAAATTTTATTGTAAGACAAGGCACGAAAAAGCTTTAAAAGCTGTGGAGATTAGTGTCACTACGTAATGGCCAGCATCACGCACACTACGCTGACAACTGGCAATTCACTCCCTGCCGTCTCCAAATTACTTCTAGTACTTGCGAACACGGATATACTAACGAATATTACTTGACGATCAGAACTACTTTCCCCTCCTGGTATATACCCCCACGAATATGTTGTATATTGGTCATAAATTTAACACTACACTGCACGCAGCTAAAAGAAAAAGAAATGAATTAGAATAAGTAATAAAAAGCCCACAAATACATACGTTGACTGCCATAACAAAGCCTACTGGTTCAGTGTTTTAGCGTAAACGCGCTTATAAGTATTTGCAGTACACTATAAAACCGAAATCGTAACTGTAAATAAATAGAATGCGTGCATTTACTTTTAGATAAACGGGAAAGGGTTACTTAGTGGCAGCACCCACCCTTCCTTCAGTCGAACCGATTAGTTTTTCTGATATCCTCTTTTATCACATTTAAACACGCGGTTAATGCAAGTAAAAATACTGAAAATTTCACGGTCTGCCTTTCACTACCGCCAAAAGACAGATAGACGTGACGTGTGTGGTCTTTTCGAATCCCCAGTGTTTTTTTTTATTTCTTATTATTCCAAGGCATTTTTCACCACACAAAAAGTATCAATTTGAATTTAATGCGTTTAGTTATTATAGCCATTATGAGCTCATACAACATCCCATACATAGGCAGCCAAAAGTATCGTTCAAAATCTCGTTTTAATGCTATTCTGTATTGGGCAGAGGAGCATTCAAAAAATTCTGATGTGCCCATTTACTTTGGTACACACAAGCGAAAAAGGAAATAGCTTACCAAAGAAAAAATCGAACAAATGTTACAACTGCACTGGGGAAACTTATCATTGCTTTAGATGAGAGTAATTTTCGTTTCTTTATCTCGAAGTAAAAGAAATAGATACGGAGCGATTTCTAGGTCTGTTCTTCTCTCATGCTACAACAGGGTCCATATATACCGACCATCATGGACCCGGCCCATAAACGTATTGTGGATAGCAAAAGTGCAGGCTTGGTTATAAATACATATCGCTTTCGGTTCTCTTCCTGAATCACAAAGGACTTTTCCAGCTCCCCAAAGTAATATTCTTCCGCTTTGGCTGTTGGAGGAAAAAAACTGAAGAATTCTAGACATGTATTTTATAGAGAAACGTTTAAAAGGAAAGGTGGGAGGGTTATGGTGAAAGCAGGAGCAATTCACCGCGTACTTCACTATATTTAGCCCGTTTGGTACGAATCCCTTTTTTGCGGCTTCCCTTGTATAGAAACATTTAATCTTCCACCAATGCTGTTCTGTAGTAGTAGTAGTAGTAGTGTGTTGGTGGTGGTGGACGAGATATAGCAGTAGTTGCGTCTGCTATCCGTAGAGAGTAAGTGATATTGCTGTGGAAGCAGTTTTACTGTGATGAGTTATGACTTTCGTTCACATTGTGCGATGAGTGGATGTACTACTGTTGCTGAGAGGATGTACTTGAAGGAGGGAAAAGCTGGAGAAAAGAGAAAGGGAGAGTTAAGCGAGACAAACCTTTCTCTCGTGGCTTAATGCACTCCTGGTGTAACTGATGCCATAAAACCGATGCATAGATGGTGTCTCCCCTGTCATTTAATTTCCTGAAAAGCCTAGCCGCATCTTGAAAATGGCTGATATTTAAGAGATTAGTTTCTGAAGCGGCTTTTGCACGATAAAGAATTATATCAGGTGGGATGAAAGTTTCCGTATATTTTCTCATCGGGAAATTTAATCAAAGCGGCACGAGAAACTGTTGTAATATTGTGCATGCAAAAGCCATCGTGAACGCATGGATGATACAATCGCTTTGATTAAATCATTTTAATTTATACTTCATCGCATCGACCTTCTCTTTGTACTCGGAAGTAAAATTAAATAGAGTCCTTGGTGCAAGTGCTTTCAAACGGAGTCATTTGTTTTCAGTTGGAGTTCTACTTTGATTATTCTTCTGGAATCTGTTTTTGCAATCAGCCAAAATCCGATGCAGTTTGATAATGGGCAATGTAGTATGAATATCTTTTGCTGTGCATGTGCATTTCGTAAGGAATTTACTGCGAAAGATTTCCTCATTGGAACTTTCAGTTCATTCTGCCAATATTGATAACTATTGACACACATAAAATTGTAAAGTTTGCTAGCGTTTCATCTTCATTTCAAATGAATGAATATTTTCTGGGTCAATTGCACAACAAGCAAGGCTTACTACAAATTTTCATTTAAATTCATTCTTGTATCTGGCTTATGCGCTTATGAAAAAGTGACCCTCGAGGGAATATTACGTTTACATTTCCATTTTCTCTAGCTCCGGCAATGAGGACTGGGTCTATTTTAATCGGATTCCTGACAGTGGCTATTAGCTAGGATTTTTGTATGAAAAGCGGAATGAGCGGGTGTTCTCTGTGTTTCTACATTAACAGCAAGCACAATATTATTCATTTCAAATGCATACTTCAGCTTTGCTGGTATCCTGGCTAAAACATCAAATAAAGTCCCGTGTGGTTATTTAAGCTCTAGAACTTCATGTGAAGAGTTGTATAATGTGTTATTAAAGAAGGGGTGAAAACAACTGTTCTCAAAACCAGTGTTTGAACTAAAATCATGGCTAAATACACCTATGACTTTATAATATGAAAGTTTTTCACAGAAATATTTTTTTGAATACCAACATATAGAGGTGCAATGCATTTATACATGAGCTGCGCCTGTAAACTCTGAAATAACGTGATGTTTGATGTACAAAAAATACAGAATTTACAATTCAAGCTCACACAGCATGCCTGGATACTCGCATTGTTATTGCATGAGTGTTTAGCTAAAGTCGCGGTTTAGATATGTTGAAAGATTTATAATTTAGTAATAAAACATGTTGAATTTTGTATCATTTATTACAAACCGCTGCCACAACACATGTAAATGTTGAAATTTGGCCCTATTTATGGAATTCGTTGTTATTGCATTTCACAGGGGGTATTATTATTGGAGGAAGAAACGAGTAAAGCTCTAAAACTCTTCGGGAAAAAGTTGGGTTTCGTGTAGGTGTATATATGTTCGGTGAAGTCATTGCCTTCACTATCATATAGGAGTAACGGGACTTGTATAATGGCCTTTTTCGTGTATAAAAAGACAATGGAAAGGAAAGGACAACCGGACGCACGAGCATTCATCATTCGTTGTGCCGAGGAGAGCGGATGGAATTCCCATTATTGCTAGCCCAGCTCCTTTCATCCACTAACTACCATCACCTACTACTCCAGTAATATTTATATATGTATAATATGTATTTATGCATTATCTTTACCTCATCTTATGCGTAACAGAAAACTCCAAACTGCATCATGCAGCTCTGATACGAGAAGTATCATCGTTGTAATTATTGTACCTTTATATAGTAAGTTAGTTCATTCGCCTTTCTGTGCTAGGCAAACGCACACAACACAAACGCGTCATCAATGGCTGGGTATCCAATTTCAAATGATTTGTGCTCAAGTGCTTATTCCAAAAGACCACGGCGGTATCACCAGCTCTTTCTCTCATCCTGCTCTCATCTGACCTTACCCACTTCCACTTCAGAGTGAAAGTAATAAATACCGAAAGCCAACAAAACAAGTAAATATTTCCAGTTTTTGCTATCATCATATTTCACAGTTGCCGACAAATATGGGGCATTACGCCTCATGACCTCATGGTTAAAACCACTGGCAAAGATCTTCCCTTCTCATCATACATGAAGTTCTTCAAGCATCCCTGTAGGATAAGTCCCAAGTAGATGCTTTTGTATTTTAGCACGACCAATGTGTATAATTTCCCTTTCAGCTGTAGCTGTTTCCTATACCTATCTCAATTACAAGCTGAAAACAAGTATTTTTGCGAGGCAGGAAGGTATCATGTTTTAATATGATGAGGGGTTGTTTACTTTTCCTATCGAAAATGAAAACAGGAAGGAAGATGAGGCTTATCGTGGAATTTGGACGCTTTCAAAGAACGAGCAACATTACAAGAAAATGTTTATAGAGCAAATTTTCTTAGTCTAGCTAACTACTCTTATAGTGCTGCTGCCACCATCATATATGACCACATGAGAATAACAATAGTATTACAAAAGCAAAAACTCATCCAAGTGCCATAATATATCCAAATTTGAGTAAATATTTTGGCTACAGTTCCAAAAGATAATAAACATCCTTATCAGGTAGCACGAACGAGCACATCTTAAGTGTATATTTGATACTCCACCAACCAACAATTGTGTTTGGATAAGCAAACTCGCAAAACGTGAGTTTTTGCCTATCTTCTTAATGTGTGTTTTTCCTCTCATCATGTACGGTATAAATGGTAAATTAATAGAAGGCTTATTTATTTACTACTGTATTCATGTATGCATGTAAATAGCGTATACTACGAAGAAAGCATTTTCCTCTGTGTGGTGAAAGTCGTAGAGAAGAAGCGCTAGTACTTCCTCAGATGACGGCAGCATTTTCTTCTTCCTCCTCTTCTTCATCTTCTCTCGTAGCTGGTGGAAATAAGAAAAGTATACTTTCGTAGCTCACAACTTTTTAGCCTATAAGATCTGTCTCAAAGTCTAATCTAAACTAAGATTTATTTATCTCAGAAAGAAAGGAGGAGAATCTCAATATATTATAATGTTAAGTTTAGTCTTTCTCTTTGCTCCGTTGATTTTAGCTTCTTTAACTCTTCCTTGTTCTTAAATAGTTTATATATGTGTTGTTAAACAAGATATATGTAAAAGTCATAGGTATAGCAAAGTCGGATGGTGATAGTAACAAACGAGGAAAACAGTGCCAATTTAGTAAACATGTACCTTTTTGCTTTCTCTAAGAGCTCCAACTCAAACTTACTTTCTCTTTCGTTACATGCTAACCAACAAGGACAATATTTGTGTGTAAAATGAAAGTACACACACGGTAGCTGCTATATACAAATTAATACAATGGTATACAGTTAGTGCGACAAGACGTTGGGCCATTTTCCGCTGGTATTTCTCAAGAAGCACAATCTAAAAGTATATTGTATTGTTATACACAAAACATTAGACAACTGCGCATGCACTTTGTTGAGCCACACATGTATAAGACGACTTATAGGAAGTGTCTAAGTTGTTCCTTTTAAAAATAACGGATGCAAAATCAAAAGCATTTAATATTACCTCCTCATTTTGTCAGCTAAGCCTAATAAATGAGTTGCGGATCCGAAGCAAAAATTTCTTGGAAGGATGTCTTCGTTAGAGAGAAAGGTGTACAACACGCTATATAGATACTAGAAAATGCATTAATGAATATAAGCTTTGTTTCTCAGCACATCCACTTGCAATTTGCTAGAATCTACTGGAAATCGCATCTGAAGTTCGAGCAGGCTATCCTAAAATTTACAAATTTTAGCTGACGAAAGCTTACTTCTATGGTACTATGTTTGTATTTAAAGCCTTATTTATTTTGCATTACTTCCCTTGACTTCAACGCAGAACTTTCCCTCTTCTTTCGATGCTACTTAAAATACAAAAACATTGCATACCAACGTATTGTATACATTGAATATGCGAAAGGGACATAGTTTGCATTAGTGAAACTCGTACTTAATTTAAAATTACGTCAAAATTGAATCAAAGCATTTTCCCCTGGAGTTCAACTTCTTTTGTAATGGTGTGTCTGTACGTGAAGAAAGGAGAGAAGAAACAAAATATATTGCTTGAGGTAAGAAAGGCATTAATATGTTACATTTACAATTTCCGCACACCAATTTCCAGAAGCCTCATCAAATACACGATTTGCAAGATTATTATTATAGCTACCAGTGGTGTGCTCATGTATGGTTTCCTTTTCATTTTAATGCTGGTCCGATTCACCTTTTACAAATGCAGGTACAAACCCAGTTTCTACAATTCGTTGGCAAATAGAAATGGCAGATTTTTCCTGCTGATTTCCTCATTGTAATTTTATATTTACCAAAGAAAAGGGTTCCTTCTTCCCCAAAGCAGCACAGCACAACCAGTCAAGTCACAGTCCGTCATTCACTCACTACAGGCACAACAACACAAATCTGCCATAATGTTACCGCAAGAGAGAATGAATGAGTTATGGACCCCTTTTAGAACGACTGTCTTGGGTAAACACATGAAAAGCAAACAAACGATTTCTTGAGTAGGCTGGTAGCACACCAATAATGGTAATATATCAGGCAGGCATATCCCTACAAACTTATGCACACAAAGTAAAATCTTTTCCACTTTTACGCACAACAGCGATACCACGACATCCACTCAAATGCTTTTAAGATGGAACTGATGGAAGTGTAGCTAGCCAAGATGCCAAGAAAGGAAACAAGTATGGCTCTCTATAAGAAATAAAACAGCCATTATTTTACACAAAAATATTTTTGTTCTCATTCTAAATGGATATACTTAAATAAATAAATAAAATCTGAAGGAAATAATATATTATCATCCAAACATTTCGCCTACAGACCATGCAAAACTTATCAAGAAAAAAAGGAATACATAAAAAATCAAATTTTTCTTGGGAATAATGTGACACAATAATGCAAAATATCATTCTTACACACAGAATAATGTATAAAATAATGGGACAATTTATGGTTAATGCAGTTTACTCCCTGATAATTTTATGATTTTTTGGTCATTGTGATTTGATCTCATGTCCTGAAGTTAAAAAATGTATATAATACTTTATATGCAAAACCGAGGTCCAGGGTTACACATGCCAGCCATAAACGGCTTATCACATTCTCAAATTAGGCCTCACATTTGTCATCATCATCATTTCCACTGGTACGCCTGGTCAAATAAACCTGACAAAAATGTGGAAAGCCTATAAAAATAAATCAAAAAATAAATAATATGAAATTTTATGTTCGATTTAACATAAAGGGCACTCTTTCATACGCGACCTAATCATTATTTTTGTTTAGTCGCATTATATCCTATTTGTTGAGCACTGGCCATATAAAAGGCATTGTTGTGTTTCTTGTGTGTTGTTGTATTCTAAAATCATTTCAAGCGTGTAGTGTCAACGAAAATAGTGTCCTATGGATCTCGTGTGATATAATATGTGCAGTTATGGTTTCGACTACATCCATGTAAAGTAATAAAGTAAGTGGTCCTTCGGCGTCATCAAATCCATTACGTGACACTCTAAAAACAGGAACGCTACAACCAACCAACCAAGCATATTATAGCGAAAAATCTATACTCCAGTCCCGTGTTCCAGTCACAAAAACTTGCTGTGACTAGTGACATTCATATAACATCTAATATTTATACAGGCATTAACTCCTTCTTGTATATGCACTGCTGTGTGGGGCAAGACCCACCATACGTATATACTTCTGACGTTATATGTGGGCATAGTACTACTTTCTATAGTAGAGCAAAAATAAGCTGAAAAAATTATCCAAGAAAGGAAAAGACATTTATATAGATTCATAAGCTTCTCTGTTGTGCGAGAGTAGTTTAGCTGTGTGAACAATAAAAACTGCGAGAAAGCCCCCATCTTTCTCCTTTTCGTGTCTGTCTGTTGTACATATATGTGTAGCTTTTACTCATTCACTCAGTCACGGACATAGTTTCTGAATGATTTATTACTACACTCGACTCCTGACGCAGCTCACGTTTTATGTAATAATTATGGACTGCACTCTTTTTAGTCAGTTGTTAGCTGCACAAGTCTGGTAAAAAAAAACTTTCATTTTACCTGCTTTCCCTTGCCTTCTCTTGGCTCTAGTGTGCTCAACGTATGACCACTAGACTAAAGACTTATTGAACCGACCCACTACACTTATTTTGAAAAAGTTCATATAACACGATAATAATAATCATTAAGACATTCATATGCCCACGAAACTACATAATATTATTACATAATATGCTACAAAGGATTATAACTGTCGTTTAGAAAGCAGCAATACAAGTACACTTCTGTCTCTGAAGAAAGAAAGTATGTTAAGAAACACAAAATAAATGCCAAAAAGTCTTTATACAGAGAACACAAGAGCAAATAAAGCAGAGGAGTCTGCTGCTCCACAGTCTGCGATTCTCAAGAGAGTGATCAGCAGAGAGGGGAAAATTATAGAAGTTGTACATGCTTTTGAGGAGTTACAGGCGAAAAAAAATATATTGCATCATTTTTAATGCCATTTTATACACCCGACCGTCATGGTATTTAGCAAACGAGAAATGCTCCAAGTGCTTGAGAGTTATGTTTTGCAATTTATACACCTTTCTGTGCTAGTGGTGATGTTGGAACGAGTGTTTTGAGAGTTTAATTTCATATACCTAAATAGATGGTTGAGTTGCACCCACACAATTAAAATTGACGCAGTATAGTGTAGTGTGAACGAAAAAGCCAGTTTTAGCCTCTGAAACACTCAATCAAATCCTCACATATTTTTTGCCGTAATTTCCTACTCGCTCTGAAACACAGTGCACCATATTTCAACACCATTGTAGCCTATTATGTTCCTCAGAACGTAGTATGCACTTAATCGCGTATGTTTTGCAATAATATTTGGGTACTCATTGTACCTAGATGACCGTTTATATAGGCACGTCGCATACAAGCGCCCTTTTCGTTTTTCTGACAGTTTAACTACGAAAAAACAATTCCAAAGTAAAATTCTCGTCTATCAATGTCTCTTATGTGTTATTACTACGAAGTAGCGCCACCACCAGACTATTACAGAAAAAGATAAAGTTACCCCTTGGCTTAACACTTTTCCTTTATATTGACATTTTCACAGGGGGGACGGGAAACTCTTTTCTTTTGCACTCATTTTGTTTGCACGAAAAAGTAAACATGTACGTACCTGAAGCATGTTTTGCTTTGGTACACCCTACTGTACATCTGGTGGATGTGACAAAAGTATGTATCTTAGCACAAAATCGTCACTTGTTTTAAAAGGGCATTCATTGACATTTTCAGTTTTCTTTCAAGGAACCTCGGAACGTAATGTTTTTAGCACTGCAGAAAGATGTATTTATATGCCACACGCGTATGTGTGGTAGTATAAACAATACACTGATAAGGAATATTATAAAAAATAGAAACTGTGTCGGTATGCTATAGTGAAAGCAGCTTATTTTGATGATTATTATGAGTGTTCTCTATGCAGTATGTAAACTTCTTATTACTATATTGCACTAACAAAGTTATGATTTTATTAGAACACAAAGAAAATCGGAATTTTCTCTAATAAAAAAGAGGCTTATAAGAGGAGGAAGAAGATTTTATGCTTTCTTAATATATTGGGTAATATAAGTCGGTGCGGTTTTATCTATTTACTCTGACTTCCAGAAACTACTAAAAGAAGATGAAAAGTTCCTAGAAAGAAGTAGGACGGTAGTGCGTCAATCAAGTGTAAACATCAAAGAATAATACTTTTGCAATGCAAATCCGTTTATTACTTCCAACCAATTCTTTTGAAAACGTAAAGTAGCTTATTTTATGTATTCAAAATACCTACGAGTTTCGTAGAACTTTACTTTTACGATTTAAAAATAAGAATATATGGAGCACACTTAAACAGTTTACTAAGCTTGCGAATTTCATCCTTAAATTCTGTATATTTTTGTTGCTATAAAAAGTCATAACTTATATCATCTGCCTATGTATTTATACAAACCATTAAAATATCTGAAGTAGCATAATGTATTGTGAGGATTTTACGGGAATTTTTCGCGCTTGAAATAATGAATTTTTTCGCAAATAATAAAGGATACAAGCTGTGTAGCATATATGCACGTGCACCTAATCCAATCTGAATACCAAGAGTTTATTTTAAATATGAAAACATTTTACGAATCCAACCAGATTAACTATTTTAAATACCTCCAGCATAAAAGCACGTCAAGCAAAAATGCCCGTAAAAGAACACCATGTCAGTCAAGATGAAAAAATCAACTAAGAACAAACATAGAAACATGATGTGAAGAAGACAAGCGTTCTATATTTAATGTTATAGATTTTGGATTAGCTCTGGAAACGAAAAAAAAACATGAATAAATACAACATTGGATATATACATAATCTCAATGTTACGTTCGTGAGAAAAGTTTAGGGAAGACGCCTTGAGAATCGACCTTACGATTGCCCCAAAGTTTAAAAGTCAAACTGTACAATAAAAGATAGACAAAATATCTGTACACTTTGTTATGCCCAAGATAATTCTGGTACAAATGTACAGTTTCAGTTTTTATATGC
>JAQIXW010002296.1:0-15974 GCA_034700685.1 Willowsia buskii | reverse complement strand
AATAGAATTTATTGCTAGTGATCCCTTGAAGTAGTAATTTTCCATCTCATGCAGCATTTATGGAACAAATTTATTAATATGATAATTAAAATTAGATGGGCATAAGCGAAAGGACAGAAATGTGACGAAAGAGTTTTTTTAAACTACATACGTAAGCGTAAACCCCTCGTTGGTTTATTTATAAATAGGTACAAAATAACTTCTTTTGCGAAAACATTTGACATTGGGTAACCTGTAGAATTAAAACTGTTGGAAATTTCCTATTTTGTAAAAGCTACGCGGAAGTTTCCTACAACTTACTAAAATACAAGAATTTAAAGCATGTCATAACCTAAAATTCACTACCTGATTATTGCGTTACATGTTTATTCCAAAATACGTTTACTCCCCTTGGTCCACGTCATATAATTTACTATCTCTGAAAATTGCTACTACTTTCATACACATATAATCAAGATTTTCAACGACAGTTTGAAAACCTAAAAATGATAATCATTTGCATGCTACCTGATAATTTTCCCATAAGATTCTCGTGTACGTGTATCTATTTACCATTGAAGGCAGTCATTTTTTGACGAGGTCGCAATCACAATGTGGGTGTTTTCATTGTTTTTGAGAATGTATATAGTTTAGTAAACTATTTTAAAGGCAGTTCCAGCTGCTTGATAACAAAATAAGTTAATTGAATTAAAATGAAGTAAATAGACTATGTAATGTAATAAGGGCTGTCATAATCTTAGGGGTTTTGCTTATGTGATGTATTATTGAGGAAAGCACCACAGCAGCGTTTGAAATGCTTTGCACAGGCTACCTTACTCTCTGAATGCCAAATGATGCGTGAAAACGACCATGTGTATGCCAAAAGTGTCCAAATGATGTATGTACCATAATCTTAAACTGCCCCTTAAACCTTCAGGCTAAGAAAATATTTTGTAGAATATAAATATTAGTGGCTTTCCCATAGTTTGGCATTTATTGTTGCCATTTATGAAATGAATTGTGAATGAGATCTGACCGCCCAATGCATGTTTTAAGTCGTTGGCTTTTACCATTTTATGAATGGATGGAGTTACAATAAGAGGGTCACTTCTTATCTTCATTTGTGTAGTATAAATGCAAAGGCGACTCTGTTAAAACATATTAAATGATGCTTTTTTTGTCTTATCAGATGCCAAATTTTCCAACGCACGTATATATAAGTAATAATCTTTGGTTAATCTATTTACATTTTTATGCACACAGTTTTAATTTAATATAATAGCATTGTAAATATATTTAAGACAAACTTTATTGGTTCTTCGATTCTGCATCGTGTACACCGTAATGAAACATTTCCTTCAATAAAGCTCACCAGTCTCTTTCTGAATTTCATACCTTCTAATACATTAAAGAATATAATGTGGAGAAACATATTCAAAATTCACTGATAAACATATAATTTTTCATAGATCAAAAGGACCAAAGAACTATATTGGGTTAACAGAACACAATTACATGATGTATTCGGTACTATGTTTTATTTATTGTCTCAATGCACTGGTTTCATAATAATCATTTTGTGCTAATGTATATGTTTTGGTACTTGATAACCTGGCTGATTGAGTCACCAGTTCTTAAGAGAAAATCAGTTCTAATCAGTGATTTGTTTTGCGAGGTCCAAGCAAAATAGGAAGTATGTGTTATCATGAAATAAACAAACAATTACAGGATAAATACAGAGATTTTGACTTCTGACGTGTTCTAGCTGAAGCAAATCAATCATTTTTTACCGACTGATTCACATTCTGGGTTGCAATTTTTAGTCTTCACACATACATACGTACAATAGAATATATTTAAATCATACATAAATTAGAAAAATATTTGTACTTATTTTTTTTAAAGAATAAGTGGAAACCCTGTCATACATTGAAATAATCCTATTCCAGATTCCTAGTTTATTAAGAGTAGAACATGTGAATTTTAAAAACTTCACCAGGTGTACTTGTGGCATGTAGGTATGTAGTCTACGAAGCCAATATATTTATCCTAATGGCATTGCATGCTCACCAGCAAATACACGCACCCAATTAGACAGCCAAAAAACGAGGATGTGTGATGTGATGGGTGCTCAGATGCATCCCTTTAGATAACCCTTTTTGCACTATAGCTCCCATCACGTAAGCTGCAATAAATATTTCATTCCGACAACCGCCACTGCTGCTATTGTATTGCTGCATGCTGATGAGAGAGAATCAATTCAGAGAATGCAATAATTTCGCATTCCACCTTAATTATACGTTGATTAGAGGAACCAAGTAATTAAGACTTGAAACACTAGGTATCTGTCTCAGTCAATCCCTATTTTATTATTCCTAAATGTGAACCCGATACATCTCCTTTATGAATTTCTAGTTGATTTATGTATCTTCGTCAGGTTTTTGTCTTAGAGCATATAATATTATATCTATACCTACCTACCTGGAAAACCATTGATATGGCAATGTGAGTTATTTTGGCACAGCAATCGGTCATGCATCGGTCCAACGTCCAACTATCTTATTTTCTCTTAATGCTCATTTGCATATTCCATTATTATGTTAACCATCTCTCATTAACGATCGAATTAATTCATTTAATTACTGGTGTTTTATATATGATGATGAGGCAAATCATTTCTGCTAAAGGAAATGCACTACTTAGCCATACGCCTTAATTCAAATAAAAGTATTAAAAAAAGTACAGCAGATGAATAAGAAAATTAATTACTAGGTTCAAATATTGTGGGTGTAGTACAAAGCAAGTAGCACACCTTTTCTCCCCACTTTCCACAAGAAAAATCAGATAATCGGGAATAATAATAAAAAAGAAGATCCATTCATCATTTCAGGTCAAATATTTACATCAAATCAATACTTATTATTTTTTTATTTCAATTATATGGTTTGACCCCTAGTGTTAAATACCAAATCGCCATTATCATCATGAAAGTATAAGCATTCCTGGACTTGCATGCAACGCTACTTTATGCATTAGGACAATGATTTCCTAGTGCGTTATTTCCCCCAGTTTTATTCACAAGACCGGCAATATTTACTTATTATGTATGGCAATTTGCAACCGAATCTTTAAGAGCTTCTTCTTTCTATTTGTTATATAATGCCTTTGCAACTGGAGTGTGGGGAGTAACTCCAACAGCATTATGTAAGAAGCCAATATATTGTACTGAAAAGACCATCACCATCATGATATGGTGATTATCGTTTGCTGTGAACGATTATTATACAGTTTGAGTAGCTGCAGCCTGGTTGCTCCTGTGTGTTTATCTCTGTTGTTTGTTGGTTCTTTTTGATGATAGTGTCGAATGAACGAGGAGAATAATGATGACGGTGATGGGTTATGCATTTCTAGCTGGCTTCTAGTTACTTTGGTGTATTGCCTTTATTTCGTTGCGTTTTTTACTTGTTGTATTTTGCGTTGGAAAGAAGCATGAGTTTGAGTTTCACTGTACTTATACATTGCTTCATAATGCCACGAGTATCACAAGACGGAACTTATATTGATGGTTGTTACAAGTACATGACATAATATGCATCATAATTTTAGATAATACTTCCTTTCTTACATTGCTTTACGAACTTTAAAAACCACATGGACTTACACACATACTCTCTTCACTTCACTGTTTTTTGCAGAAGTTTCTACATTACATAATATTACAGATCTATGCCTGCATGTATACGTAGGTTTAGTTTATACAGTGGATCAAAAGAAGTTCATACCTGCTGACCTAACAGTTTTTTCTGCAGATTGTGATAATGCTGCTGCTGCTGACTTATTGACTTGCTTGTTACCTAAATACCTGGATGCTCGACTTGAACACGGATAATAAATTCGTCGACGAGGCTCAGTCAAAGTGATGTGAGATGTGATGATGTTAATGACGATGATTACGGTGATGGCTCTAATGATGATTATTGTGGTGATAATGAATCCGCATGTTTTCGTTTGTATGTAAGTAATAATCATAATAACCGGTGCTACACATACTTAAGTTTATGTTTCGCCTTTAATCACGATACTACACTTTTCTACAATGAAATATAACGTTCACATATATGTATTTTAGCAGAAGAAGGCTTAAGTAAAAGTATATGGTATAATATTTATCCTCTGTGCAAAAATTTGCTTCCAACTTAAGTAGCTCTGCTGTCTACGGTTTGACGATGATGGGCTGAAAATTACTCTTCGCTCTTATCGAGAAACATTGTTAGCTATTATCTTTAAACAAGAAATGTAGTTTTTATTCTTTGCGCTCCACCTGTAAAATATGTTAGTGTATTGAAGAAGAAGCACCAGCATTTTAATATACTTTTTTTGTATAGAGTATGCCAAGAATTTTTATGCAGTAGCTGACTAGTTGACAGGATGATGTTAAGCTTTTTCTTGGATATAATTGCGTCAATTTTGCAACTTCTTTCACGTTGATGACAGCGTCATTTAATAATGTCATTATCATTACCATGAGTCGAAACTGAATCCTAATTAAACGATTTATGGAAACATTAGTTTTTTAAAATAAATATATTGTACATATTCATGCAACAATGATTATTTTAATTAAAGTGGTCGGCCTTAGCATTTTAAGAGCCATACTACTTCAGGTAAAAAATTTGTGCACTTGAAGATTTTTACGTTATAACAATCGTTACGATTAATTCGATACAAAATTGATATGACGCATGGGTGTATGGTGTGAAGATTTTATTATATAAAAGTTTGGTTAGAGGACGCAACGCGTCCAAAGACTCGGATTCGCTTAACTGAAGAAGAGAATTTATTCGCTCCGGCATCTTCAAGCATGGTCGTCGACTTCAAGTAGAAGCAAGCAAAGGAATGAAAACTTTCATGTGTATTCTCTACATATTATTCTTTCATTTTAACGTGATTCAAGCCTGTATGAGTCTTTGTTGATCAAGACAGCGTCTTTTTAATCCACAACAAAACCGTACAAGTTGAATGGAGAAACAGAGCAGGTAATAAAATGTGTAAAATACAATATTACAAGGCAAAAACGTATAAAAGGATATCAAAATCATCTCCACAACATGTTCTTGCACATTCACATGCGCTTTTATACATCTTGATATAAAACCCTGTTACAAAGAACATGGAGATTGCTTGCATGCAGACATAACACCAGCGTTACTTTTATCTGCGTTACCTGAACGCAATGTTTTTCGTAAGATGCCAGAAGTCTTCTATGAAAAACTGGTTGTGGTAGTGAGCGAGCCACTACAGCCGAAACAAGACCAGAGAGAGAGAGAGCTTATCCACTCCACACACATACACATGCATTAATTCGTTCTGGAGAAGTTAAAAAATATATATGTGTGGATACCATATCTTATCTTGAGCTTACATACGAGAATGAACATGATGAATTTGATATCGGATCTCTGGGCAAAAAATCTGGGGAAATGGGTGTAGAGGTGGGTGTTCTACTCCACCTTTGGGATAGTAGGGAGGGTCCAGGACCATGATATTTCGTCGACGAGGCCCACTCTAGAGAAGAATACTAGGGTCGGAGTCTACTTTTGTTGGGCGTGACATTTCGGGGCTGGGAGAGGCGTGCCAACTGATACACCTACATCAATACTTCTTTAGCCACCCCATCATTTTGACCGCCTATCCACCCCTTTACCTTTTTATGGCGCAGTATACACTCCACTATACTCGTTGTAGTTTCAAACGAAAGCACTGGCATGTTGCCCCTTTTCAAAACAAGCCGTGTCCAACTACAGCACAACATGCATACGCTGGCTATACATATCCACTCTAGAGTTTCTGTACATACATCAACACTACTGAAGCTTTTCCTTTGATATTGTAAATGCTGTAGCGTAGAAAAAGAACGAGTGAATCCCTCTCCTTTCAAACAGCTTTGTACTCACAATGCATACGGTTAAGCCAGTGGCACTTGCTCTATTGTTCATTCCTTCAACAAGCAGTTTCCTAACAAGATTTGCTAAAGCAGCCACACAAGAGCATGCAGTTTATCGTGCATATGTATCTCTTTACTTGAACAAGGGACCCAACTGTGAGGAAGCCTTCCAATAGCAAAAGTAGTAGGCAATAACATCAATGTGTGTGTGTTCACGCAGATGTATTTATGTAAACCTAATACCTATAAAACTGTCTGAAATAGAGTTGCTCGTTGCTTTTCATAATATTATGTACGTAACATTCCCCATACATGCATGCCAAATGTGGTTTACGATGATTTTATAGCTTGTACATTGTGCACATATGCCATCCAGAACCTCTCTTGTTCACGGCAACCAGCAAACTAGCTACGACAAAGCCAGCTTTCGTCGTTTTTCTTCTCTCCCCAACAACATCGACCACCACCAATAAACCATTTAACATTGTTTTTGCTGATATAAGAATACTTTACCATTGCAAAACGAGCATTGACGACGATGATGGAAGATGGAGAACAAAATTTTCATAAACTTTACCTACCTATGTGGCATTTTAAACTTTGTTCATGAAAAAGGGAACGTTATGTCGAGTTTTGTATTGTTTCCTATAGAGGACTGAGCTGAGCTACCTTCAGAGTCTGCACAACAGCTAAAATAAAACTCTTGTCCAACATCGAGCATTAGTAGTAGATGGCAAAGCTTGTCTGCTGCTTCTTAACAGAAAAACGGGCTCTTACCTGTGTGTGTACTACCATATAAAAAGTCTCACATCGCACCTTTCTAGCAACAATACAAAACATGAGCTTGTGAAGTATTTCATGTTCTGATAAAGTAAGCTCTTCTTGGTTCCTCTTTTTCTGTTGTGGCAGTAGTGGCTGAGCTGTTCTTTACTAGAAAACCAAGCGTGGTATATACATATCACATTGTATGCTTATTTCATTCGCCTGCCTAGCAATTACTACACATACTAGTACAACTACAACAGAAACTCAACAACATGAACACATGGAACGCAAGAAAGTAATCATTATATGTACTTGAGTCGTGTAGTGTGGCCAGCTCACTCGCTTCTAGTTCTTCTCTCCCTGTGAGCAAAAAAGCACACGAGGGCGATTATTTAGAATCTCAACGTGCACTATTCTATCTTATCCTTCCTAACACCACCAGCAGCCCTCCACCAACACACATTCTTAATCTGAGCCTAGGCAAGCGAAAGGATGAAGTGATCCTGGAATAGCAGACTTAAAAAACAAACTCACATTCTCATCGTGTCTCTGGCCATCTCTATCGCTCTGTCTGACAAGCACAGAGACAACAGATCATTTTTTGATCATTCCTCTCCAAGCCCCCTAATACTTACCATCATTAAGAGAGCTGCACTTCTCAAGCTCTCTATAGCTAATCCAGCCTCATCATCATTGCAGTTCTCAACAACAATCTTTTATAACAAAAGGCTGTTATCTTGTGTGGTTACCTACAAATTTTTTGACGACACAACCATACCATTAAATTCAACAAGAAAAATAAAAGAAAGAAAGAGAGAAAAAAGAGAACATTTTGTGAGATTATATCAGAGGGAAGAAGAATACGAACAACAACCGGTGATTATATTGTAATTCGTATTACAACAATCATCTCCAATCCTTGTAATTTCTACAATTGCAGTAGCAGTTGCATTTTATTGCATTCGTTATTATTATTCCTCGTAATCGTCTTAATAATAACAACAATTCCAACTTCTAAAGCAACTCGGAGAAAAAAACGAAGTATCCAAAGTCTCAATTAAATCTATTACGGAGGAAAACGAAGATTACTTATTAGCATATAGTATATCATCTCGCCCCATCCTTACACTTGAGTGTGTGCACACTAATCTTATAACGTGTATAATCACTTTCTATCAAGTCAAAACTCTTTTTTTTGCTCTTGCAAATGATCATAACTAAATTATGAGTAAAGTCTAAAAGAATTTAAGAACAATTATTACTTGTAAAACGTTCCTTTTTGTCTATCGGAGGAAGTCGTGCAACGAAAACGAAAAAGACTTGAGATACATGCTGGAAAAGTGTGACATGTCGTGTGTAGACTACATCGATATCTATCAACAATCACGCAAAGTATAAAAAAGAGAAAAGTTGTTGAATAGAGACATTGCCATTCTTTGTGGTTTTGTTTGTGAACGGTTCTCGTGAGATTCAGTATGACAGTTACAAGTATAATGGTGTAAAATCATGGAATCAATTAGCATTTCGGCTGCTACTACACCAGCTTCTCAACATACAATAAGAATGATCGCCGCCGACTGATCGTGTTCTGACACTTGAATATTATAATAATCATAATAGTTTCAATAATAATAATAATAATACAAGAGAATTTTTTTGAGCTGCCGGCAGAACGCCATATATCAATCAAAATCTGTAATAAGAACTTCTTTTAACGTTTGGTTTACCTGTACGCATGTTTTTTTCCTTGTATGTGACTCTCGTTAATCAGGAAATCAATCAATTTCCCTCCTGCTGAGGGACTACATGTGCTTATTTGTTTCAGTTACTGTGCAATGTAACAATTACCATTTAACTGCCAACAGAGAAGCCGCGGCGAACAAATTCATACACAACAGCTGTATAATAAAGTTGTGTGCGAAAAATCAATAGTTTCTGGTAAACCACATCATCATAATCATCCCTTTTTTACATGATATGATGAAGATAGTATTAAATGAATGAAATACTCTTTACTTATAAAGAAGTCGTGCAATCTTCAAGACACGTTGTAATAATAATAATAATAATGATAATATGTAGTCAGTAATATACGTAATCGAAATAATAATCATCATCAGCAACAGCATTATCATCAATAGCGAGAAACAACAGCTCTTATGTACTATATGCACATGTACAAGACCAATAACAACCACTACTTCTGTACTCCAAACGCTTCATCATCATTTTCATCCCAATGTATAATCAAACTATCAGTTTGCTAACCAGCAGCAGGGAAGAGAAGCAGAAATAATATAGCGAAACAACATCAAGCAGCCAACAGCACCATCAAGACCTATCATTATAGACTCTCGCGTTACACACACAACAACGCAAGCAAGTGAAAAAAAGAGTTGTGAAGAAGACGAAGAATAAGACACGATATGGGCATAAGCACATAACACTTTAGCTAACACAACAACACAACAACACCAAACTTGAGTTGTAGGAGTATCATGTGTACTTTCTGTAAGTAGCAGTTTACTGTGTAAATTATAATTATTCAGTCACTCACAAGTTGGATTAAAAGCATAATAATGTTTTCTATATAGATTGCATACATCTATCTTTCTTTCTCTTTCTCTTAACACTTTCATTTGTTGAAGGGGCAATTCGAAAAAAAAATAATAATTTGTTGATTCAACAGTATTGTTACACATTTCAACTTTTCAATTCATTCAGAGGCAAATTTTTTTGGTTTTCTTGAGTCATAAAAAGAGGCAAGTCCTAGGATTTTTACAACATAAAAAAGTATAAATTTGTATTGTAGATTTTTGCTGAGTAATTGCCTTCAATTAAGTCCTTGTATGGAGGTGTGTGCATGTGTGCCCAAGAAGTCAATGTCAAGCAGAGAGCTGTTGTCTTAAGTCCAGCCCCCTGTATTATTACTACCTATTAGTAAACACACACATACGCACATACCTGGTTTTTTTCTATATACGTTGCTCCAGTTTGCCTGAAGAAAGAGCAATTCATCATTTTTCTTCATCAGCATGATCATAATATGGGAGTCGTTGTAAGAATGACTGAATGATCAGAGGGTACCCCCAATGGTGCAAAAATTAATTTAATAAACATTCAATGGGACGTTCCTCTATCCAACAAGGCAAACCCTAAAAATCCTGTAGTCTTTTGCTAATGAGTAAATTCCGACAGGTTAAATAAGACTTTGTTTTTATTAAGACAAAAAAAATCTATTAATTATTTTTGCCCTATATATTACGATCACGAATGCCTTAAATACTGTTTTTCATATAGTTCTATAAATCAGAGAGAAAGAAAGATTTCACATTGAATTAGTAAAAAACTAATAAACAAATTATTTTCACTTTTTGTTCTGTAGCTGTGCGGTTCACCCTGGCTGCATATTTGACACCACTTAAAAACTGTTAATTATTGATCTCTTGAGACGTTTTTGTTATGCTGAACATTATGTACTTTTCGATACTGCAAAAGAGAACTCATATTGCAAAGCGTGGGTATAATGTACTCTTTAAAAATGCATACAATTGTGGCAGTGCATCTTAATTGTAGCTAATAATCACATTACTGAGTCAAGTAGAAATATTTTGTGCCAAAATAGACTATAATATATTTATTGCTAAAATTGCAAATTGTGAGATTTAACAACACAACACTTGATTACCAACTCTCTGAAAAGGAAGTCAACGAGGTTTTCCACAACGCAAACATTACTTTTACAACAACTTTACCATCATGCTGACTACAGATATAAACCCGGCTATTCGGCCCGACCTTTACTCACATTCAACGGTAAGATGCCAATAAAGCATTGAACTTGTCCTTTTCTAACTCTAAAAGTCTTTCAAATAATATAAAAGCATGCAATAAGTAGGTAATAGCCCATGTCTTGAAAAATAGGTAAACTTTACGCTTAAGATTTCCTTCCGATATAATTTTCCAGTAATCCTTTCCTTTTCTTATTTTTATCAACATCATATTACTTCATCCCTTACGAATTGTTCATTGGCATATTATTCTTTCCTTTTATTATTTATTGTTGCTACTTGGGAAAGTTATTTATTGTACAAGAACAAGTAGACAGAAAAATGTGGTTGATTCCAAGACTATCCAGACAATATCCAGTCAGACAAGAATAACTAATTTCATCATTGTATGCATGCTTCAAAATTTTTATTGTTACTTTTCATATGCACATGATGACGACTGGACGAGGCCAACCAGTTTGTTGTAATATGACTACAACGTGTATTGTTGATTACTCTCATGATTCATACAAAAAAGTATTGGGAATTATTATTTGATGATAATGTTAAATAAGAAGACTATGCCATAATGGGTATGAAAAAGTAGAGATATGAATATACTTGTTCCATTCACACGTTTGTTCTGAGCGAGTAAGTGGCTGGATGGAAGGAATTGTTCTGAATTCGTTTTTCCTCCGTGTGGATATGAAAACGGTTGGCAAAAAGTTTTATCGAGAAAAAGAATTTTACTTTGGTAAAGAGAGTTCACAGCAAAATGATTGCTGAATGTTGTTTTCTTATAAAGGTATCAAACAGGAAAATAGTGATCGGATACAACCTTTCCTTTTATGCTCGTTCTTTCTCGTCTTTCTTCTTATTCTTCGTCTTGTTGTTCTCTGGACAAATAATGTTGCTACATCATACACCATAATAATAGCAATGTATTTATGTATGCATAACAGAGCGAACACTGGTAATACAAAGATAGCTACTCACATGTACACATGTTTTTCTCTATTGTATTTTTCATGCCTAATACTATTATATATTTTCATTATTCGTTTCATTTTTTGGCCACTGCTGCCTTTGTGGCATGGCATACAGCTCGTAAGGAGGAGAACCCAATAATGGGACAAAGTTTTTGAGTAAACTGGTGTGACTGTGAGTAATGTAATGTAGGTATTCTTTTGTAAGTTTGTGTGTAAAACTTTTTTTTATTCTCCCGGTATGGTGTAAAACGTGCCGGCTTTCAGTTTAGTTATAGATAAAAATTATGTACATATTCATAGGTATGTAGATACAAGAAGGGAAAAATAAGCAAAAAGAACCGCCGGTTCCTATGTGGTTCTTCTTGTCTGTCGGTGTACTTGAGTTTTTCTTCTTGTAACTTCTTTTGTCGAAAAAAGCTATCATAATAATGCATTTTTCTCGTCTTCTGCAACACTCGTAGTTATGTAGTTTTGGAGAATCAGAGGATGTGAGTAGATGACTTCTTTTTTCTTGTACATACACTTAACTTACCAAGTTACATACAGTTTTACGACTTGCCCCTCACTTCTGTATTTATTTTGATGGTACAAAGAGGAGCGTACGCGGAAAGAGAGTTGTAGCATGTAGCTCTTCTGAAATATCCAAACTTACGGTTTTCGAGATTTTAGGGATGAGCACTGGAGAAGAAGTAGCATTTGGATATGAGTAAAAGCAATTCAAAACACGTATAATGCACACAAATAATCTATATGGATTGTACAAATCGTTTCCCTTTTCATGAAAAATGGAAATGTGAATCTCCTGCTGGGTGCCTTATTTGACTCCCTGGTGAGGGTGCTTCACCACCTCGAGCCCATTAAAATGACCAATGGTTTCATCGCCGTGTTGCTCAAAAGCCAAAACCTACATGAAAAGCAAGCAAGATTAAAGTCGTATTTATTATTAGTACAAAAGATCATAATGTGCGCTAAGATACACAATACATACATAATCATTTACACCGCCAGAAAAGCCAGAAAGACAAGCCGTAAAATATAACACTCATATTTCACACGTTTTGCTGATGATATGAATATCATCTAATTTACTAATGTGATGTAAGACTGATTTTGTCGCTAGTTTCATTCGACTCTATTCATATATCATTAGATGATATGATGTGATCATATTATATAGAACTCATCACAATACAATGACGAGGTAAATGAGACAGAAAAACATTGATCTGTTAAGAATGTTTTGTGTCTGGACAATATGGTTTGTTGTATAAAATTATGACGGTAGCTTTATGTGGTGAATTAAGCCTACAATTTCTGCTTGTCCTAAAGCACAAAACCCTGTTTTCTAATTCAGTTTCAAGGCTGAATAAATTCTTGGCAATGAATGTGTTAAGTTAGGTTATAACATTCGTTTTTCTGTTTTATCAATGCTGCTTTGTTATTTCCACTTTGGCTCATTTGCTCCTTTTTACGAAACACTCCTGTAGTTTTTGTTGGACATGAACGAAAAATGAGGATACTGCTGGTAGTTCTATATAAGTTTGTAAAAATGCATATTTTCTTCGCATGCAATTGTGACGGAAATGTGTATTGAACGATGTAAAAAGAAAGAAAAAGCTTTTGCAACACGCGTCACGCTACGAATTCTACACCATAAACGGCACACCAGCAGAGAAAAAGGTAAACTATTGCGTTTACGTTGACTTTCATTTCTGTTTAAACCTTCAGGTTTATAGTGGTTACACGTATGAATAATAACAATTTCAAAAATTGTTTGTTTGTGAACCATATGTATATAGCTATCACCTTTACAAACATTATGCATATATTCTAAAATCGACTACATTATTATAAACGTTTATTCACATGGCACATGTGTCCACTACCTTTGGAGAATAAGTTGAGTTCTCAAATTTAAAGGTATCAAGAATCCAACAGATCCATGTATAAAAAGCGTAAATATATTTGTTGTGCTGGAGGTGATAAAAATTCCGTAATAAGAGGGAAAGACAAAAATGTAAAGTATAATACAATATAATAATATCAACTTTGTATTAAGGTAGTGTTGCTCTTATAGTAGTTTTGTGCTGCTTTACGCAAAACTCGACACAAGCTGTATTTTAGGTTCCATCCTTTTGCAGTAGTGGCTGGTGTGGGATGCTCACATTTTGTCAGTTGCTCTAGGCATTGTTTTGGAACTCTCATGCAAAAGATTTTTTAAAGGAAAATAAACATGGAGCAAAGAACCAACGATTATTGTCTTGTAAAAACCAGGTTTGCGCGGATATTAGATGGGTAAATGACAATGGTGATGTATCATGCCTGCATCGTCATAAAATTGAAGAAAGCTTTTTATACCTTTGTATTTATTGAATTAACCGCAACGTTTCTGAATATAGCTGAAAACTCAGTTTGCTATTATTCAGTCATCCGCAATTTTTTACAGTCTTCACATTATTGTCATGAATTCCAAACAATGTATGAACATGCATGATTCTACTTGAGTTGGAGGACTTTATTTTAGAAAAGAACATTAGTGTTCCACTTACATGTGTATTTACAGAAATAAGCAGGAATTCTCGAAACCACAAAATTCTCCACATTTTAGGGATATATTTGTCCTTACAATCATCAAAATCCTCTCACATTATTAGCTCATGAAAAATTCCAACACAAAAGAAAAAAACACGGTCCCGAACAAAGCATAATATGATTTTTATTTATTGGTCGCATATGGTGCGTGAAAAATTAAGAGCTCGTTATATTGCAAAAGCATGGAGAGAAGGAGGGTATCACGCATTTGCTTTAAGTTTGTAATTCAATCCCACTTCTCAATAAACCAAAATATCCTGTCGCATGTAAATAACAACTAGTATTTCTCCTAGAGTCGTAGTAGCATTAGGAATGGCCTTAATATGAAACGATTTATTTCTCAAGTTGAGCCGCACACACATCATCATACACTGTTTCTAGCACCGACACCAACTACGGGAGCAATTACAAGTGGGGAGCCAGGTGTAATCGGGAATTATTCATTAGGCGCTTTAATGAAAAATTGAGTGGCAAAAACTGCGTGCTTTGACGTTTCAAATGGATACATGTACGGAATATCTGCATGTGACAAAAATAGGCGAACAGAAAAACTGCACAATGTAAAATGCAAAGGTGAAGATTTCTTTTCCTCAGACTTGTATCACTGCCACGTTTGGAAAAACAATGTTGTGTGCAGCATGCAAGAAGCGTAATGTTCATAGGGAGTATATGAAACCAATACAGAAAGTCACTGAAAACCTTGATGAGATATTTGTTTAATGAAGCTGTCAAATTGAATATTGTGCAATGGAGGATGAGCTCGGGAGCAAACAAAAAATTAATATGAAGTGATGTCAATTCCATTTCATCGACACATTCGCAGCCATACGATTTTATACCATACCACCGTCTCAAATGAATACGCAGCAGCATATTTCAAAACTTAGCAGTTAGATATTTCAGGTCCGCTAACTGATTAATTTTTGAAGCACGTAATTGAATTGTATTTTGCACTTACCTTCCCATTTAATTACTTTACGGGATATGGCAATTCTACTAGCAACACGGAGAGAGTTTATCGCAATCATCATCATCATCAGTTTTAAGTCATGCAATATTTCGGATGCTATATACCTTTGCACACTTTTTCCGTTTAACAATTACATTTACCACGTACTTTTCATTATTTTTACTACACCAAACTTTTGATTCCCAAGATAACGTGGATTGTTTCGTTCTTGCATTCTATACCTGTAAGCCTCTATACCTGTTAAATAATACATACGACTGCTTTTAGTAGCATGAAGCCACAAATCTAAGAAAATCGACTAGCGTAATTGAATAGAAGTTTTGCTAATAAATAAATTACTTAATTGAATACTATGATGATGATGGTAAATGGTGCTATGTATTTATACTGGCAGCGCTAAGAAGCGTAAGAAGTAGTTTGTTCGTGAGAAAAGTAACTTAAAGTAATTTCCTAGCGAGCAATTAAATGTAATTACGTGATTTTATCCAGATTTTTTAGTATGCAAATATAATTGATGTCATTTATCTGATAAATGTGATTTTCCTCATTTGGCCAAGAAAAAAAAGATTACATGGCTATATGTAGGCACGCATGTTTACTTTCGTGGCTAATTCTGGGAACTTTTTTACGCTGTAGAAACTGCCATATTGATGTTTTATCGGGTCAATATCTCTCAAACATTATACAAGGAATGTCTTGGGGGAAACGACATGGAATCAGACACGCTTTTCAAACATTTGACCCAAAAATGTCAGATCTATGGGTAAATCGCAGCAGTTTAGAGTAGCATCCTTAACTCTCAAGATCTGTATTTTGGATCACAATTGAGCTTCTCGTCATCTATACCTTTATTTAATTCCAATCAATTTCATGAATTCAACCGTCTTGCGTTAGCTTTACTGAAAGATAGATTATTAAACGCATGCAATATGCAATAATAATCACATTATGCATGCCCAAGCCGG
>JAQIXW010002295.1:0-15976 GCA_034700685.1 Willowsia buskii | reverse complement strand
TTTATTGTCATATAAAAATGTCTGTTAAACTTCTTTTTAAATAAAAGTTCATACTCAACCTACTCTGAATAAAATGGGAAGACACGTGTACTATTATATTTTATCATTGACCAACTATTAAGTATTTTCCTTAAGTGTATTGACCACTTTTCATTTATATCGACAGTTGTATAAATAGAGCAGTATGCACGTGTACGCTTTCTTTAGGCAATGTAATTATTTATTTCACTAATCTCTAATTCACCAGAAAGCTACTGTAAATAAAATCCTGAAAATTGCCGATGGGTTTCTATCATTACCATTCAAAGAAATGCTATGTTCAATATACATATTATATGATTATTTGAATGATGAACTCATATTCTAGGAAAAGTCATTGTCAAACCTAAAATACTTTTTTGCCTGGAAATAACTCCCACAATGAGATTCAGAGAAAGGTGGATACAATCGAATAGCTTCTACATGAAAAAAATCGTCGTTCAGAGTATTCAATAATGGACTAGCCAGAAGCTGCTATTTTTCGCCATATTCATCAGTACAGACGATTTTCCTAGATTTGGATGATAGAATCCCCTATCAAGTGACCTTTATGAGTCATAAGTCCTAAAGATTTTTTTTAATCAATAACACGTGTAACGATGAGCAGCTCTACTTTATTTGTGGGGATTTGAGAAATCCGTATTTTGAAACTTTTTAATTAAAAAGCAAATTCTTATGCATGTCTAAAGATTGATATCATTTTTATACTTTAAAATCGCATGCACACAAAAGAAACTTACAATAATGAAGTATAGTGTAGATTTCTTCTGAGATTTTGAATTTCCCGATGCATTTATGACTAGTCACGTGTTTTTGTTTGTTTAAGAATTCGTCAATTAAAAATATACCAACCTAAGCACTTTCATACGTCACTGAAATTTCACAAACTTTTTAGCATTGCGCAACCATTTTTTCTACTTTATATTTTTAAAACAGTAATTTCTTTTGGCCAAATGTACCAGGATCACTTTCAACAGTTTTAGCCAACAGTGTATTTATGTACCAAGAACGAAAACCATATATAATTTCATCACTATTGGCGTACCATCCCAAAATACAAGTCAATTATATTCGTGCAGGTATTTATGTTAAACCAGACATTTTTTTAGAAATGACATCCAAATGCTTTTATCAACCAGTTTTATCCCTGGAGAAAACGCTGTTCACAAGAAACAGGAAAAAGTTCAACATTTTCATTGTTCCCATATATGTAATTTGTAAGCCTTAAAATCCCTTTCCCAATTTACTGCTGCAATCCTCTCAACCACGTATATCATGTCGGGGGAATAACCTGAATTGAACAAAAAAACAAAAATTGATTAAAACAGTCGTATGCTCTTTTCAGAATGAAATCTTGATTGGCATTTTAGTAACTTGTTCAATTAGTTTGCCGTATACAAGTTTTATGCTCTCCTACAAAATCCGCTTTCACCAAATCTATCTGTTTTCTTTGCTTTTTTCTAGTGTAATATTTGCGTAGACACGAGAACGTATAGTTGACATTGTATGCACTTTACATAGACATGCAGCTTCCTGAATTTTGCACTTGTGTTGGATGCCAGTCACTATCTATATGTATGTGTGCTAATACTTACTCGAGATCACATACTACTTTTCGATTCAGTCTTCATCACTCTTCCAAAGAGATAGCAAGCAAAGCGTGCACTCCAACTCAATCTCAGGTTACCCTTCCAAAATTACCAGCTTAACAAATTGTTAGTCTTGTAAAAAGCGGAATTAGAAGCCTTGAAAAAAAATAAATATCTTATAAAAATCACACGATTATTTAACAGTGAAAGTGCGCAAGTGAAAGTGGTTTCGGGATTTGACCAATTAAAGATTTAATCAATTTTACTTTTCTTTCACCAACATGAACTCCACATTAGAAGAAAACATGACTGACTCTCTGAAGCATAATCTTTCCCAAAGTTTACAAAACAAGTGGCCAAATTCTCACTTTCATTCCATTTATGAAGCTGATTGTCTAACTCAAATGGGGCCAAAAATTCATTACGAACCTGAAGGTAAGGTTGTGCACAGTGTTAAGTGATGTGCTTAAGTTCTTCTCTGTTTTAACTATTTTTTTTTGTTTTTCCGCCTAGAAAAATTTTGTTCGCCAGTATGGGATTACGCTTATTGTTGGCCACCCACCCCTGCAGGATCTAAGGTGCAACGCCATTGTTCAGAAATTTTTAATGAAACTTATCCCCAATTTGCGCCCTATATAAACGGTAAGAGAAAAAAACTTTTAATCTTTCGTTAATTAATTTATAAATATTAAATTAATAAACGAGTTTGCATTCTTCAAAATAATACAAAAGGATATGCAAAACGAGAATGTTTATCGAACGGAACATGGGCACAAGGCAAAGAATCAAATTATGACGAATGTGCAGAATCCTTTGCTTCTTATCTAAAAGAAATTGTAAGTCTCACTATTTTAGAGTAAAATTTTTAAATAACTTTAAATCGCCAAAATTACAAAAAAAAACTATTAATTGTTCAGGAAGAAGAAGACACTCTCGTACCAATAGTTCAACACATGCTTTTCTACGGATCAATCTTGTCTCTCATTTGTCTGGGAACGTCACTTGGGATATTTTATCAGTTCACGTAAGTCCCTCCTTTTTTCTACAATACGTGATAAACCTATTTTTTAGTATGATTAGATACGTGACTTATTGTCAAAGAAGAGAAATTCTGTTACAAATTCCAGACAGAATTCGTGACAGAATTCTTTTATTCTTCTGTAAAAAAATCTAGACATTTGTGCACGATCGAAATAAAAATGCAATTTAAATTCAGAATATTATATTACCCCACCTACATGAGAAAATTGCGGACGAAAACGAAAATGTATTTTGTTTACACACTTAAATACAAATAGTGTGTTAAATGTCAAATACTGCAATAAATGTGTAATTTAAGTTTAAATTGTTATTTCCCGATAATTTTCTGAAAGTACACAACTCTGATAGTTCAAATATCCTCTTACAAAATGACTTATAAATCGGATATATTGTTGCGTTTGGGAAATAATATATTTTTTTCTTTATCCTATCAATCCTTTAGTTGTCTCCGGTCTGATCGGGTTACCGTCCATATACAGCTTATGCTTTCTCTGGTGCTCCGATTTCTCCTCATGTTTATTATTACAGAGCCGTATATCATAGGTCATGAGAGCAGCTATAGAGATGTGGTACATATAAATATTTCTTTTCTTATGCGAGATTATGTCAATGAAAGATTTTTATTCGACGACAAACGTTTTTTTTTGGAATATTGGCAACTTTTTTTTCTATGGATGTCATTTCAGGATATCCTTTGTGAGTCCATTTTGATCCTCTTTCTATACGCAACATTTGCTTCTGTAAGTTGGATGTTTATTCAAGGACTCTACCTCAACGTTGCACTGATGGCTGGTGCCTTCACGAGAAGCAGTCGCTACCAGCTTAAGATTTACTATATCATTGGATGGGGTATTTTGAGACATGGATTTTTTTCATATAGCTTTATACTTATTTTATAAATATGTAATATAGGTATCCAATATTTATCGTTTATTTCTATATGGGTAACAGGTGTGCCCGCAGGATTTGTAGGCGTTTATATTATCACAATGATTTCTAAAGAGCAAGAAAGCTGTTGGAATGGATACTCAAAAATGAATGAAATGTGGATTCTTTTGGGACCGATTATGTTGGAACTTGTGGTAAGAATATTTTAAAATTTCTTTTCTACTTTTTCTTCAGAGTGAAAGTTTTTACTATTCAAAGGCTACTCCCTTTTCGTAGATTAATGGCATATTTCTCATCAATATATTGCGAGTTCTTTTAAAGAAGATTAGAAGTTCACACATTGGGCGGGAAAATTCACAATTTAAGTATGTTCTTTAAAATATATATTTGCATATATCATCGATCACACAAAAACAAATTTTTGCTGAAAATCTGTCTTTAAAAAAATGTAGAGCCGCAGCAAAGGCCACGGCAATCCTGTTTCCGGTTCTTGGAATAAACAATCTTATACTTTTATACAATCCGGGAGGCAACTACAACAAATATTTTGTGACACTCAATACATTTTTTGGGTCTACTCAGGTAAGAATATATAGACTTTATTTTGGGAGAAAGCAGTAGACAACTTTTTCATATTTACAAGTTTGTCTTTTACTGTAGGGCATATTCGTTGCGATCGTATACTGCTTTGCGGATAGTGATGTGCTAGCTGCTGTTAATCGGGCTATAGCGAGATTTGACGCGAGAAGATTTGGCAACTCTAGTCGAGTTCAATCTAATCTGGGCTCGCCGCTTGTCACAATTATGAAAATGATTACTAGTCGGCAAAACAATCAATGTGAAACAATTCACGTGGAGGAACAGGCTGTTTAAATATATCACTTTACTGTTGTGTTTTTCGTCATAGTAAGAATTTTTGCATTATATTTTTAATAAAATATATTAAATATATTTATATTTATTTATTTATATATTAAATATATTTATATATTTCTTAAAGAACAAATAATTTCTGTCAACTCCCTAACCTTACGTAAGAAAGGAGAATATGTATTAACGTCACTCCTTTAAATCAGCTTTATTTAAAAAAAGTAGTTTGGAGATGCTATTTTTAGAATTGATAAGATAAAAACCTTTGATGTCATTAAAAATATTTGAAGAATAAAGCTGCTCTCTTTTGTAATCACACAAAGATATGTGGACCCTCAGTTATCTGAACTGAACATGTTTTAAATAAGCATGGACAAAAGCTTCTTTGTACTAGGTACTCATCAAGCACTTTATTAAAAAAGATATGCGCGACATAACCATTATTGACATTTACACATTCAATCATTCCATTAAAGCTTAATAGCCAAGGGTGGAGATATTGCTTAAAGCAAATTTTGTTTACCCGTTTTTACGCCTACGTAAAAACTATTCGCTTTGATCTCTTCTTTTGTCCCAGCTTGATGCCTCCTTTGTGCTGTGATGGTTTATCATTCTAACATCAATTTTATGCTTTTCGGAAGTAATTATTTAAATGTCGGATTGCCCCATTTTACTACAATGAATTCTAGATTTAATTTTGAAGGGAGATCAAACGAATATGTAGTGCGTCATTGGGTTTGTTTCTTATCTCAGATTTTGTATTTTGAGTGAACGTTAGGCTAAGAAAAGGCGCATTGGATGAGGATATCACCTTAAATATTGTTTTATGTGTATTTCCGTTTCCAGAAATGAACTTGATTTTATTGAAAATCGCAATAAAAGTTTTATTAAAGTTGGGTTTCTAGTTTTATTTTTAGATATCCTTAAATTTCCTTGCTCAAATTTATAGAAAATTTGCCATATTTATATTATATTATGTATATATATTACAATGCAATACAAAATTTCTTCTATTCATAAAAATGTTTGTGGTTTATTATACGTAGTTCACACAAGTCTCTATTTGTATTCAAACACGTTGATGAGCTTTCACCACACAAATTTGTCAAGTCCTTTCACTTGCTGGATTAATTTATAACGCATGATAGCTCTTTGTTTGAACACAAGCGAATGTTGAGTTTCATTCTTCAAATATTAAAGAACTGGCTTTCTACTGAAGCTAACTGTGTGGTTGTATACACAAGGCATATTAAAAAGCAAAGAGAATCCCTCAGTTCTTGTCAAACTTTTCATAGCTAGATCACATGGATGTTTGACTTGGTATGGAAAGTCAACATTATTTCTATTTATTTTATTCATAAAAGTCGTCTATTTTATGCAGAACCGCCAGTCTGTCTCTAGAGTTTTTGCTTCTGTCTGGATTACATGCGTTTATATTTTGTTCGTGGATTGATTGAGCCTTCTGATTGCATTTTTTAAAGATAGTAAATTAGAAGATTTCTTGTTCAAACAATTCGTTGTACCATAAAGCGGAAAACTGCACCAAGTTGATGAACAGAAAAAAAGTCAATTTATCCTCAAATATATCACATCAGTAATTACAAAATATAGTTTGATCACGCTGCTATAAAATATATCCTTTGGTAAACCCTGTCTGTATTTTATGTTATCCCTTTTTCTAAGAAATATAAAATGGTGAAAGCAAAGCTTGCAATGGTCGCATAAAAGACATGAATGTTGTTTTGCTAATCATGAACAAAGGATGGTAGATTGCCATTTATGTTTTCTAGGTCATCTTAATAGAAAACTGAGATTGCAATGTGGTTACGGGAAGGAACATACTAGTAGGGAGAGCCTTTTGATGTTCATCCAAACATTTTGATCGATATCCTTACATGTGGACAGTATAAAAATATGAAAACAAAAAATGTGTCTTTCGTATTTTCGATTTTATATATTTTTACATTCAAAAGCCAATTTTCTGCTATACTGAAGCACATACCCGGAAGCATTTCACATTTTCTCCAAAACGAAGGTCACATCTTTCTAAATATTTATATGTTTAGGAGATACGTGAATGGCGACATCAAAAACAGATTTAGATTTTAATACTGTGAGCTTTGTGAAATAAGCACAATATATTTTTTTCATTTATGAGCCTAATCCTTATTGAAAAACATGAAAATACCTAATACTGTATATTATTATTTGTCAAACAGAAGTTTTATAACTTCAACCAACTGTTTTGAAGTATCTTTAAGAGTTGAGAGTGACAAATGATGAATATATTAATATTGAGCAGAAGCACAATCGCTTAAATGTAAATATGACATGATTTGTGAAATGCTTGAAATTGTAATCCAGTTTCCTTTGCTCACAAGGCAGATATATCGTACGTTCATCCGTTTTCTAAAATTAGATTCACTAAAATATTGATGATAAGTTTTGCATGATGAGTTTGGGATGGAGCAGCAAGTGGCTGTTTAAATTGAATGCTTTAGTAAAAGATGCATATTTTAGTTTAGGTTCAATGTCACTACGTATTCCATATACACTTTCCTATCATCTAACTTACTTTCCCCATTCGTAAGAGAGGAATCTGAGGCTTCTTGTTGAAAACCACATGAGATTCATGAGCTTATTTACTCATTTACTCCCGCCTGTCATAAAAGGTCTGGAAATAAACTGGAATATTCTCCGTAAGAAGAGAAAGGTCAAACGAGTAATTATCAATACTAATTTTGTGTACCGTGAACGTCAAAGATTTCTACTCTTGAATGAATTTATTAGTTTTCTTTCGCTTTGTACGTAAATCCATAAACGCTAATTTTAGTGTTTCAGCATATGTTTTGATTATGGAAGTATTTTCTGATGTCTTTGACTTTCCTCTTTGTCGTCAATCAGTGACTTCACTTGTGCCAGAATCGTGTGCTTTTAAACGTGATCAGGAATACAAAATATCGCAAATTAAAGTTACTACCTATATATGTTTCTTCCTTTTCGCTTGTAGTTTTACTAACTTTCGTTTATAGAGCTTCAACTAATTATACAAAAAGAAGCACTATATTTCCAATCTAATTTGTATGTTTGCTCTCAGGTTGACATTTTTTAACAAAAACCGTCCAATAACGAGCAAATATTTAAAACTGATTGTGAGCATCTTTTTCTTGCTAAAAATATACCCATATTTTGCAGCTTTGAATTTCAGTTTCAGTGATCGTGTAAACTTTCCGTCTGTTTAAGCTTCTCTTTGAAAAATTTCCTGATTTGTAAGACCTTAAATTTTTTCTAAGACTTCGTATTACCATTACCTATGACATTTTTATGTCGTCATTGCTTATTTATAGACATTTAAAATACCCTCTCTTTATTCATAATCCTTGAAAAGACGGAAAACACTAATATTTTTGTAGTTGCAAAATGCACAATCTTTCAATGATGTATTGTGTTTTTTTTATCGGTAGCAGATGCTATTGATGTAGCTTTCTCCAGTCTAGTTCACGTTCCTATAATCTGTTTTTAACGAGCATAAACCCTGTAAAAGTTTTTTTTATTTCCAGTCTTCTTGACTGTTGTTCATGCATGTCTTTTTCTTGTTCCTGAAATAATGCAAATATAATTTTTTTCATGACAAAGAAATGGAGCGCATATATGTTTCCATTGAATACTATTATTATTATAATTTGTACGTATGTGTGCCTGAAGCATTATAATTTTCATACTTTGAGCAAATTATGGCCAGGATATAGCAAAATGCTAATTTTATATGTCATTTTGCCCTTGATAATATCTTAGAATATGAAGCTTTATGCTTGCTAGACATACAAAAACCTATTGCCCTATATTGCTATATTTGAAAATTTCTGTATTTCTGGTAGTTCTAACAATTTAGTTTCTTTCTTTGAACTTAAAACGTCTTAAAAGAAGACATTCTAATACGAGCAAAAAATTTTCCATCATTTTTTTGTTCCTGCAGGGGAACTGCCTTCTTCATAAGAAATCTTGAAATGTTTTTGACGATATTTGGAATCGATTTGAAAGTAAAAAAAAAGTATTTTGACGCGTGCACTTCCAGACAAAATTCTTTGTATTTTCATTTTCAAAATACTTTCTCACGAATAATCCATATTGAATATCTTTTGTGATGACTTTGTACAAAAACCAAATATGTTATATTTTAAGCATGATTGATCGCGTCGAAAAATACTGGAGAAATATTACCTCAAGAGGAAAACAACCTTGAAAAAAGCTACCTTCTAAAACTCATTATCAGGGAAATATGTTCCAGGAAAAATGCTCTTAGGCAAGAGGAGACATAGTTCGCAGAAAAACAAACAACACTTTACAATCAATACACTCTATTGAATAATATAGACAAAAAATGTGTCACCACTGTTTCCATGCTGCATAAAAATTCAATTTTGTTTAAAAACAATTTTCTCATTTCACCCCCCATCGTTTAGTTTTTATATATTTTTGGATAAAAAGAAGCGATAATCACAAAAGTTTAAACTTGCATTAAGTTTTATAGCAAATGTTTATTTACGAGTAAGATCACACAGCCAATCTGCTCCCAAGAACATCATCACTATCACCTTCTTCAAAGTCACGCTATTTATAAAACCCTTTGTTCAAAAATTCTATAGATGGATTCAAACTTCTCCTAAATTTTATGCGACTTAGGAAAATTCATTATTTTTCGAACAAATTCCAGCAATTCTAACCTGTTTAGAATCCATAGAACCTACTGACTCTATTTATTCATTTCATTCTATGAACAATCTACGTGCTTGAGAATAGATGAGTTTGTTGTTGTTGATTTTGGAGCGGTAAACTACGAATAATGAGATTATATTACCGCTCTATGATGGCGCTCATTTAATATATAAAATTGAATACAGGAAAAACTTTCACGCAGATACGGTCAACGAACAGAAACACAATCGATATTGCTGGAACCTTTGTTCCTAAAAACTAAATTTATGATAGGTTTAAGTAAAGTTATTCATGAATCCTGAAAACTTTTTACAAATATAGAACTTATATACGACCTAACTAGCTTATTGTAAAAGTTTGTTGGTGTCGACAACGTGATTATTTACGGTGTAGTAAAGAAAAGCAGATTGCCTATCCAAGTTCATAGCATACTTCAACTTGTCCTGGATAAAGTGTGAATTTTCTGGAGAGCATGGTATTGTGGGATAATAATAATGTTCCGAATAATTTGTACGATTTTTATAATTTATTACTAGTTTTAAATATAGAGCATATACATTTGTTCGATTTATTAAATACAAAACATTCTCAAAATCAAAATCCTCATGTTCCCAAAACAGTTTATTTTCGAATATATCTAAAAGCTATAACAACAAAAATGGATGTAACCCCAATCCAAACAATAGTAGATACCAGACCAGGCCACACAGTAGCATGAGCAAGTCCCACACCACGGACCACTATGGATCGCAAAGCTTGCGTGGGCAAATAAGTGGGAACGATGTGTGCCACATATTGCCAAATCTTATCCATCCTTTCCACTGGGATGAATACACATCCAAAAAAGACAAATATCGTATACAGGAATATGATAATAAATAAGACTTGTGTTTCGTCCTTGAGAAGTTGTCCTAGAAATATTCCTACAATAAATGAAAGAAACTACATTTATGAAAAACTCATAAAAAATATTATAATAAGTAATTAATATCATTTTAACAATTACATACCCAATATTGCTCCAAGCATCTCCACAAGCAGGCTGAACAGTAGCCAGAGCCATGGTGACCCAAGAATTACAAAATGGAAAACAAAATGGAGAATTCCATTCCAAATTATTAACTGAATGACAGTTACAAGTGCTTGGGTTATAAAATGGCTGCAAATTATATCAATCGAGCCCAACCCTGCAGATCGGGCTCTTGTCACAGTTCCCTCTTTTCGATCTAAAAATTTAAAAAAAATTAAACTCTAAATCTAAATTTAATTAATATTGACTCAATTTTTTGTAACAAAATCTCACCGGAGACGTGAGAAATTGATGTGAGACCAATCCCGAGTCCAATGTATTGAGCTATGATATCACAAATAAAAATTGATGTTATTATTAGATATTATATTTTAATATAATATTTTATAGATAAACTGATTTACATCAAAACAACCCCAGGAATAACGAATCTAGTGAAGTCATCCTCATTTGTTCCGTAAACAGGTGCACGAAACTTCACAAACAATTATTTAAATAAAATTTAATTCTATTATTTCCAGAAAATAAAATCTCGGGATTAAATATCTTTAGAAGTAAACCTTACGTGTATTGGAAGCCCATCTAGCTGACCATCAAAATCACATAATTTTGCAATATTCTGAACGAATTGGAGGCATGACATGAGCAAATGCTTTATAACTAGTGACACTTGTATGTATTCTGAAAAGTTGTGAGTAAATTTATCTTATAAACTGTCAATTTCGTTGATACATAAAAAGGAGGAATGATAATATGCAAAAAATATTTACCTGAGTAGTCCAAGTGAACATGAATTCTAGATCCGAAAATTGACTCGTTCATTGCACGTAGCTTTGAGCTCCATTGCCATCAAACCCAGAATTTTGTCTGAATATCCCATTTTCAGATTGCTCTTCATCTCCATCCTTCCTCGTTGAACTGAATGAGGTCAGCTTTTCCTTCCTGTATACTTGAACTTGATTTGATGAGATTGCCGGTTATTTGGAGCAGAAGATTGTACACCAAGATTGATTGCCAATTTTGACTAATCTTCTCGACACAAGTGGACCGCAGCCTCTTCCAGAAGATTACATTTATATTTTTCGAGGATGCTAGTGGGACTATCCCCTACAAACAAGCGTCCTTTTCTCATTGCACCAATCTGAATAAAAATTATCATTGCGATTCTGTCAACTGCTTTGCCAAAAAAGCTTTACAATTAATTGTTATTATTATTACCGTATTTGAAAGAGGAGCTTCTTCAATGTAATGAGTAGTGATTAAGACAGTTGTGCCTGTTAACCTGACAAGTTTATAACTAATATAAATTATTGTTTTTGCACTTGGATGTATGTAAGCTTCTAAAAAAGGACATAGACGATGGGCATAATCTTTTAATGGTAACGGAGCAGAGAACTTTATCGCTTGCAATATAATTGTTTGTTACAACTACATTTAATAAGCATTGCACGTGATTGACTTGACCAATTTCGGAAATTTCAACGCTTAACAAATATTTGCGGTATGACTTCTTTACTTTCCACGTAAAATAGTGATCAAGCTGTTTTGGAGTTTGTCATTTGATTTTAATTAAATCCCATTGTGAAGATAGATATCCTGATGAGAGAAAACGGGACGTTTGCAGCAATTTGGATTTTCTTGAAACTAATTTGAATGGTATAAAGAGCCACGATTTCTCTCGTTCTTCTCTCATTTAACCCTTGATACACTATCGTCTGGCTTGCATGTTTTGTTACCTTATGGAATCTTTTGCAACCTTTGTTTGATACAGTGATTATCTTTCAAAACACACAGTCATGCGAATGCATTTAGGTTGTGTTTGTGTAACTTTTAGTTTACTTATATTACTTTTCTTCTATGAACATTATGTAAAATATGAATAGATAATGTATTTTAATAACATGATTGATAGAAATTTTAATTGTGTGATAAATCAGTTTTTTGTTGATTCAAATATGTGTACTCTTAAATTTTAAATCGGTAGACTACAATTTTAGGCTACAGTGCTAAACTTATTACATCTCTGACCCATTTGTTTGAGTTAAAATACCACAGTCCAAGTATATTCCATGAGAAATCAAGCATAAAATACAAAACGGAGTCAACTATACTGCAAGAATTGAAACAGAACACAAAAAAGATGGTTAAGATGGAAAACATGAGCGTCAGAGGAAACGACGACGGAAGTACAAATAATATTCAATCAGTCATCTTGGGTTATCTATTTAACTTGAAAGTAGTCGCTCGTAATTAATAATTTTTTCCAACATTTTTCGCGTAATCTTAATTTGCCGTAATGAAGAACAGGAAGGCATCGCGTGCTACATTTCTTGTTATGTCCATAAAACTTTCCACTCGTAACGGTTAACATGGAAAGGTATGCTGCCTCCACAAGCACACTTTCACCGCTCTCATAATCCGTCATCCGCTCTAGTTCTTCAAAAAAAACATGTTAGATAAACGCTGAAATTGAAAACAGAATAAACAACTTTCCTCAAAACAATTAGAACGAGAAAAGTGCAAACCCAATTATCCTACTACCGCGTCTCCACGCCACTGACTGAACAGAAAATAAGAAATTGTCATTCAAAATGCATGTGACCTTTTGACCCCTATATCTCATGCTTTTGGATTGATCTAAGGTAGCTGTATGCCAAATTTGGTGGCAATCGGTCAAGTGGTTTCAGAGAAATCTTGTCCGCGCCCAGACAAACAGACAGGGTGATGAAACCATTAACTACCCGCGTAACTGCACACGGAAGTTACTAAGGAAATGAGAAATTCCTAGAATCGATCTGGTTTGGTAGCTGAGGTTAATACAAAGGCAAGTGGGTGGTGTAAAGCATGCAGATATTCACTAAACGTCGCGAATGCCCCGATATATTTCAAAAAATTTCCATGAGAACTGGATCTTTAGAAGAAACCAAAGACGGTGTACGTTAATCACCGTATGTTATTGCAATCACCTTGATTTACTTATGTAAAATATACTAACATGTAAATGCTACTACCTTTTCGTTATTTTTCCAACTTAAAAACTCTTCGAGTGTGCCAGGAGAAAAGAAAAGACAACACAAACAAGTTTTATTTATAGGGTTCGGGTACGTCAGTCTTCATATGCTACATTCCTTCAGAGAAAATTTAACGGTGAAAGTTTTGGGTCCATTTAAAAACACTTCATATCGACATTTTTGTCTCGTGTATTTGAGCTCCCTAGCATTCTTTTTTGGTTGGGCTGAGTCTCCATAAAATATTCTGCTTGCAATTCATACATTTAAAAAGGCGGACCTGCAAATTCTTACATTTGTCCATGACTCGAGGAATTCCAGACCTGCTCATCAAACTACGAAAGCGGGCTCCATATTTAAACGATAAATCGTCTTAAGTAGAACAGAAATTAAATTAAAATCCTTCATAAAGTCAACATGAGTTCCTGCAAAGGCACTTTTAAGTTAAATCTCTTAACTCTCGCCACCAATATCATCTTAAGTTCTGCGTCACTTAGTCGTTCTCCTCATGCATCACACCCATTAGACATTCCAGAAAACTTTTCAGAATATTTGAATGCCTACTCTGGTTGTGTTACTCGGGTTATTAATTTCGAAGGAGTGGACTTCAATTTAGAGAATTCGCAAGAGCCTATAGTCTTATTCCGCTATTTTCGTAGCTCTTTGGTTCCATGGTATACTTTAATACCGCATGAGGTGGGTGAGAGTAACCCTACCGCAATTCGTGAATTCAACCGCCCAATCTCACAAAACCGATTGTATCAAACGATGGAAAATGCTTTTAAGATGGCGACCAGAAATACAGATTGTGAAGCAAAAATACACATCTACCCACCACGATGGAATACGCACTCTGGCTTGCTATGGACGAATCACTACGACACATATATAAGGGATCCAGTAGAAATGCATCGAATTCCTAATAAAAATGAAAACTCTTGGAGACAATTTTTTATGAGTACAACACCAAAGCATAATTTGCTGATCTATCAAAGATCCTCCTATTCAGCCGTTGACATTGAACTTTGGAGAGATAGTGACAAATGGGAGCCAGGTAATCCCCAAACTGCTCCTACCCAATTTATGTGGGATACTGAAACCGGAATTTATTTTGTTTTGTGTGACCTCTGCGACGTATGCAACCCATACCAACAAATCAAAGTCCAGTCTCTGCCGAAAGACAAAAACGTTTTACGACAAATGGAGCAAATGTTAAAAGTAAATTCAAAACCTCCACCGCTAATTGTCAATTTCGTTCCCGGAGATATGTCCCCTCATCTTTGGAACCCTTTGATATTCAAGTGGAAAGTCAATGTGCTCAAGGAAATCCGTAGAACTACACTGTTCACAGTTTCTCGCCTGCAACATGTTTTGGATATTCACGCAATGGCAATGCTTCTCCCACAAAATTCAACTTACGAGTTTATTTCTCGTGATCCACGTGAATTATTCAAATGGCAAAATGTTAAGGTGGTTGGGTGCCCTAATTCGGGTGAAGTCAGGTATCATGCCGTATTGCGGAATGGATTTGTAAGAAGCACCAAAACAAGCAGAGCTCAATTCCCTGATCCGAGTTTGGCATTTCTTGTGGAAAGGCTGCGGTTTGTGAGTTGCCATCGCGAAGATATCGGATGGACGCAAAACCTTAAGGACATTTTGACAGCGGCTGACGCTTGGACGTGGTTGTTACTCTTGGCATCAATCACCGGAACTTCAGTATTCGTAACGGTTTTGCACTATTTAAAGTACAGGAGAAAATTCGACACTGCATCTGAGTATATTTCCTACACAATCTATTTAGGCTTTAATGTATTCATAATTCTGCTGGATCAGCCGTCCTGCTTGTTCCAAGGGAGAATTGGAAAGCATCGCAAACTGGCTGTGTGCCTTGCAGTGCTTTCACTCCCTCTCATGTTCTCCATTCTGGGCAACGAATACAAAGGGAGTAGCATTACGCAGCTAACTGTGGTGGCGCCTCCGGTGCCATTTGATAGGTTCGATTCCCTCGTAAAAAACAACTTTAAGACTTACGTTCTCCCTACAGATATTGGGAATTCAGAAAGAATCGCTTTTCCAGCCTCAATAATGGATGGTCGTCTATACAAACAGAAAAACAATCACGAAGCCTTTCCGGTGATGTCACTTTTTTGGTTGTTTATCAACCTTAGACTTAGTCCCTATAAGTCCTTGGGCGAGTTGTTGCTAGATGAAAGTATATCTCCAAAGGTGAAGAAGTATCTGAATCACTCCGAGTTATTCCCAAGCTGGGTGTCACATGAGCATGATCCTAAAACTGGCGAATTTCAATATGAGGAGATTGCAAGTCCCCATTTGGAGAAATGTGAGAAGTCTGCGGCAATACTGGAGGAAATCACGGCGCTGATAGTGCACACAAACCTGTCCAGAGCTGAAAAGCCTGTATTTTTGGGGAAAGACGTAATTTACGAAAATTGGAAAGGCTATCATCTGCTTGGCCATGTTCCCGAATCTATGATGGGACGAATTAAGAGCGTTGGTCAGAGCGGAATACTTGAGTGGTGGAGGAAATATTTTGATTTTTATATAGTTCAAATGACACACTCAATGAGGTATAGATACGACTCCACAAAACCGGACAGTGAGCGGGGGCGGAGCACACAAAGTCATGTGATAGCATTGGCAATCTTTCCCATTTCCGGATTGCTCGTTTCTCTACTTGTGTTTATGCTTTATGAAAATGGCCTCAAGGTAAAGTGGAGGTGGAACAGAGGGCTTTTATTGTATTGCTGTCATTTCGGGGAGCAGAACACCACCGA
>JAQIXW010002294.1:0-15977 GCA_034700685.1 Willowsia buskii | reverse complement strand
CGGGTAATGAGGGTGTCGGGTGTCGGGTAATGAGGTGTCGGGTGTCGGCTAATGAGGGTGTCGGGTGTCGGGTCAAGGGTAGCTGCCGTCACAATCGCTGCACAGGAACTCAATGGCTAAGAAGCCTTATTTGGTTGTGGCAGAAACCACAACGCTTGCAACTTGCAATGCAATAATATATACTTGACGAATAAGGAAATACTTTAAGGTATTTTCTGTTTGAGGACTGGAAAAATTATATTACATTAGGCGGACATGGAAATTCTTAGCAAACACGGGAGAAAATGCTCTAATGAAAATTTGACCAGGAATCATGGATTCATCAGTATTTCTCTTGCTTCCCCTTGGTTGACTACTGAATAATGAAAACGTTTTCTGTGTGCTGTAACCTCTCCCACGCAATGATTGGCAAGCAAGAGCACGCATCATGGGAAATCAAGCACCACTTGTTATTAGTTCCTGTGCCTACATATCACTCCATTCGGGCAATTTGCCATTTCTATCGTAATCTCCACGAACTAATCCACAAATTTGTGTAATTGATTTCAACTTTAAAGGAAACAACTCAAGGCATTTCTTCTAAAAGTAAGTTCAAAATCCTTGTACAAAATTGGCGCGAATTTTTCAAAAAACTCGGATGTGTGCCGGAGATTGGACTTCAGATTCGAAAAGAGCAGCTTTTTTACACCTGATGCATACCTATGTTTGTTTTCCAGAATCGATCCGGCACAGATTTGACATTTTTGGATTACGAACTCCACTTGGAATGGAGTAAAAAGTGTTAAAAAATCAGATTTTCAAAATCTATTTGGTTATTCTCTTGTATTTAAAAATTACCCATTTTAGTATGCATAAGTTACAATAATACGAGTGCTATAAAAGATATAAGAACATTGTTAAAAGCAGTTTATTCAAATTCATGTATTTTTTACTTGTACATTTTAGCAGAGCATTTTTTTGTACTATTTTGACATTGTGAAGATACTAAAATCTAAGTGAAACCTTAAATGCGGGCCATTATTTGTCTGTATTAGATTAAGTTTTGAAATCAACTTTTTCATTACAATCCTGAAAAACAGCTTTTACATTAGTTATTTCAATTCTGTTATTTTCCTCCACAGATGATAAGCAGCAACCTAGCCACAGACCATTTACCCGACTCCACCTTAACCTAAAGCCATTCTCATAAAGTATAAACACAAGCAGCGATACGAGTAATCCGACAATAGGAAAGATTCCTAATGCTATAACATGACTTTGCGTATTTTTACTCTGTTCATTGACCAGATTGGTGGAGTCGTTTTGATTTAGTACGGTATGAGTCATTTGAACAATATATAAATCAAAATATCTCCTCCACCATTCAAGAATCCCGCTCTGTGCTAAGTTTTTAATTCTTATAATCATAGATTCTGGAATATAACCAAACATATGGTAACCATTCCAATTTTCATAAATTACGTCCTTTCCGAAAAACACTGGCTTCCCAGCTCTTGTCAAATTCGTATGCACTATAAGCGCCGTATTTTCGTCCAGAATTGCAGCAGATTTCTCACATTTTTCCAAATGCGGACTTGCAATCTCGTCATATTTGAATTCGCCAGTGGTGACATCATGCTCATGAGTCACCCAACTTGGAAACAACTTCGAGCTTCTTAGATACGTCTTAACTTTTGGCGATATGGTTTCATCTTGCAAAAGTTGATCTAAAGATTTCCAGTAATAGAATTTAAGGTTAATATTAAACCAAAAAAGGGACACTACCGGAAACGCTTCATGATTATTTTTTTGTCTGTAGTGACGACCATGCTTTACAGCCCCTGGAAGCTTGTCATTATCTGTACCTATTAGATGATAAGGGAGAACGTATGTCTTAAAGTCGCTTTTGACAAGGGAATCGAAAGTATTAAATGGCACTGGTGGTGCCACTACAGTTATCCGTGTAATGCTACCTCCTTTATATTCGTTACCCAAGATCAAGAACATGAGAGGTAGCGAAAATATTGTAAGCCATATTGTCAGTTTGCGATAATTTCCCATTCTCCCTTGAAATAAACATGATTGTTGGTCGATTAGCAGTAGAAATATATTGATGGCTAAATAGAATGTGTAGCAAATATATTCATATGTCGTGGCAAACTTTCTGCTGTACTTCAAGTAATGCAAAACCGCTATAAATACAGATGTTACAGAGGTAGTAGCAAAGAGTGCTAACCACGTGTAAAGGTCAGCCGCTTCCAAAACCTCCTTTAGATTTTGTATCCATCCGATATCTTCTCGATGGCAACTCACAAATCTCAACATTTCCAAACGAAATGCCAAGCTCGATTCAGGGAACTTAGCTCTGCTTGTGCGAGTGTGTCTTTGAAATCCCGGTCGAGAACTGGCATGATACCAGACTCCTTTACGATTATGAGGACACCCCTCTAACTGAAGTAATCTCCATTCTTTTAGTTCATTTGTAAATGCAGATGAAAATTTGTAGGTTGAATTTTTGGGGAGTAGCATTGTCATGACATGAATATCCAAAACGTTTTGCAGTTTAGAAACTGTAGACACTTTTGTTTTACGGATTTCTTTTAGGACATTGGCTTTCCACTTGAAAATTTCTGGTTTCCAGAGATGAGCAGATATATCTCCAGAAACAAGATTGTGGAAGAGTGGAGGACTTGATGTGCTTTGTTTTAGAAATTCCACCAATTGTCCCAAGTCGCGTTTGTCTTCTGGCAAAGTCTTGAGTTCTATTTGGTTGTTTGGCTTGCACAAGTCGCAGTGGTAGCACAGAATAAAACATTGTCCGGTTTCAGTATCCCACATAAGTTGGATTGGAGTAGTTTGAGGATAATGCGAAGCCCATTTGTCACTATCTCTCCAAAGTTCAATGTTCCTTGGGGAATAGAAGGATTTTCGATATATCAGTAATCTATATTTCCGAGTAGTACTAATAATAAATTGTCTCCAAATATTTTCATTCGAATTATGATGTCTATGTAATTCCACAGGGTCCTTGATATATGTGTCGTAATCATCCTGCCATATCAATTCAGGGTTTTTATGCTTTCGTGGTGGGTAGATGTGTATTTTTGCTTCACAATTTGTATTTTTGGTTGAAATTATGAAAGCTTTATCCATAGTTTGATACAGTTGATTTTGTGAAATTGGGTGGTTGAAGGCACGAATTCCGGTAAAGTTACTCCGACTCACTTCATGCGGTATTAAAGTCCACCATGGAACTAAGTCGCTAGAAAAATATCGAAATAAGATAATGGGTACTTGTAAATATTCCAAGTTGATGTTAACTCCTTCAAAATTAAATACTCGAGTAACGCAACCAGAGTATACATTCAAGTGCTTTGAAATGTTTGTGGAAATGTCATGTATATGTGCATGATGGGAACCGGTTAAAAATGCCAATCTTAAAACGATACTGGTGGTAACAGTTCGGAAATTTGACTTTAAAGTGCGTCTGCAGGAACCCATGTTTACTTGATTAATTAAAGTAGCTTCTAATTCTATACGCTACTATAAAATTTTGCCTTTACCGAATCGCGCGAAAATCCGTGCTAACTCTAAATAAAATCAGTTTACTGGTTTCACTGGGAACAACGTAAAATAAAAATTGGGCGAAAACCTTAGTAAATAAAACGAATAGTAGTATTTAAGTTAATACTAGTTCTGGTAAAATATTTGTTTTGAGTGATAAAATGAAAATTACAGGTATATTTTGACATTTACATCTAATGTGTTAAAATTCACTTTCAAGTAGTAAATTCAATTATGCATTCAATGTGCACTATTAGCATTTACAAGCCAACAGTTTTGGTGATGTAGAGCTGCGCATTTCAGAAAATGGATGGGTATCTTTACAGAGGCATTAATGGTATTTTGAAAGTATTGAGTTATTAGTCTTTTAAAGGAATTGCTTTGCTGGAACTTCAAAAAATTAATCTTCAGAGCTTTGGAACACGCGATAGTTAGAAAGTCTATTTTATATTTGATTGACACACGATTATATTTAGTTACCGAACAAAAGAGACACTTAATAGCTTTCAGATATGCCGGATGTAAAACTTGATAGGCAAATTTATCCTTAGCACTCAATTATTTTTAAAAGACAATTATTTCAATCCAAATATCGATCGAACAATTTAGCAAACCAAACCTTGGAAGCTAAGCTTAAAGAGCAGACGATTTTTGTGGATCTGCATGTATTCTTTTCTTGTAGATTAAAAATTACGTGAAACCCCTGTGCACGTACTGATTTTTATTTAAGTGAGCACTTACAAATAGTTTTCACGTGAGGTTAACGAATTTAATCTTCTGTGCTATTGCTGATCTTGCATTAAATACGTTACATGAAGTCATTAATGTATTTTCATTATTTTTAAACCGATCTTTTGTAGTCATGAAACAATATGCGTAAGGATAATGAGATGACAAAAACGGAATCCCTCAGCTCAAATGAGAGATATTTCTAGTCTTCTTGTACATGCGAGCATGGAAATGTAATGCAAAACACTGTTATAGAGAATCCTGGTTTAAAATATCAATGTTTCTTTTTGTTTATAATTAAATACCTGAAATAAATTAATGACTATATGCCGATGGACAAAGGAGAAACACTGTAATCCAAATAACTACAAAAACTATTCAAAATTAATAATTAATTACCCATTAGGAACAATTCAAGAAACATATAGAAATAATTGGACCAGGAAAATCTGACACATATACATAATATTTAAAATAATTCCCCAATTCAGACCACAGTTTCCCCAATAACAATTTTTCACCCGAACCGAGGTCTCTTTTGATGAAAAAATATATTTTAAATCATATAATTCCCCAGTTTTACTACCTACGAGCTTTTAGAACCGATTAAAAAACCGTGGGATTTAATACACATAAAACAAGTATTGAATATATTTTATATAATTATTTTGTATGTATGTTGTCATCAAATTAATGATGTCTAATCAATTTTATGACGCATGTAAGGTACCATGGCAAATGAAGCTTTTTAATAATATATTTGATCCCCATAGTCCAGCTTACAAAATATCAAATTTCAATGAAATATTATTCAACTTGTGGTTTGTTTGTCAAAACGCTGCGTCCTATTACCAGGTTTTAAACGAATTTAAAATATTTCAAACTTAATCCATAAAAAGTAATTTCAACAACCATGGTCGCGCCCGTGTCTATTTTAATTTTATTCATGTTCTTAAAATTTATTAAATGCTCAAGTCACTTTCTCCCTGTTGCGTTGAACAATAATTGTGTAATAAACATAGTTTCAGTAAAAAGTTCGCAAATTTCAGTGCCAAATACAGATATCCAGCTTACTCGCACATATTTTATTCATGATGTCCACAAATTCCAATTCAGCATACCTGACAAAACAGACCAGCTGCAACTTTCCAGTGGCTATTTACGTTTCTCAGGAAAAAAGCTCAGTTCATATTGCATTTTATTTCTTCTTCTCACAAACACATTTCCAGATGCAATCAAAGCCATACAAAACTCCGGGTATGGAACTTCAGATTTTGTCACAATTTTCACATTCAGTATTTGATGGAATGTATGACACCATGGGTGAGAATATTTGGTCTGTTGAGAATATATACGTTTGCAAGAGATTTGACATTAAAGAACATGTACCATTTTTGTTGAGAGTGAGTGTAAGAATGTCAGGATATGGGTCATATCGAGTTACTCGGCTTATTTTTAGGAGGGAGGAAATGAGAGTTTCCGAAAAGTTTTTAAGATTGAAGGGAGTCACAATGCTGAAATATACAAGGCAAAATGTAGAAATGACGGCACTTGGGTCAGTACAGGCTGCGAAAACATTGAAAATGTGGTCTGTGCCTGGAGTCACTGGAATGGTGTTATTTGGAGTGGGAGTGTTTCTTGGAGCTGTTCATTTTACGATATTTTTCATTCATTATATACCAATATGTATGAAAAAGTTAAAAGTTAAAATGCTTAAATTTAACAAAAAACATAAAATGTCGCATATAGTCGAAGTCAAACAATTTCTATAGAATATCTAATTTCTAGTGTTTAAAACCATACATACATATAAAATGATGGTAAATTATTTTTGGTAAAGTACATACATTAAGATTAAGCATGCAATGCTTTCTCTCTTTCTCTCCAAAGCAAATTTGGTTAGTTGATTGAATTTTAAGTTATTTTATTTAGTTATTTTATCACTTTATCAAATGCTTTTATGTTTACTATCTATTTACTGAAAGTCCCGGGGGCGAATACCAATACCACTGTTATGAATCACCTAACTAACCGTTGGATGTTCAATCTCAGAATATTATGTAGTGGTGAAGATCTCAAATAAAGCCGTAAAAAACACAATACAAATTACACAGATTTATCTCAGATTAATTAAAATGCAAATTCTAGTTTATTAACACCCAGAACTACCAATTATCAAAAGTAATTGATCTTTTATCAATTAATCAAAATCAGAAATTGATTCTCTAATTCACACGCACTCGCTTCGCTCTCAACTCTCAACTACTACTACTCTCTTCTCTTGATCAACACGCAGCACAGCATGAAAAGTGACAGCGTGCTCTCAGAATCATATCTCACGCAAAATCAGAACTCACAAAGAAATCTCATACTCTATGATCTAGGATTTACATACAATATATTTGCATTTCTTTCAACCATAGTGGATTATTTTGTGGGCTTCAGTTGTTAGCATAGGGTATTTAATTAGTAAATGGCTTTTTATTTTCTTAATTGCATGGTACTTTTTTGTCTTCAAAAGTAGATCTTACGAATCTGGCAGCATTTTATTAAAAACCTGCTTTGGCTCCCACTTAAATATTTCTGATTAGGTGAGAATTTTTTTGCTTTAAATTTTTTGCAACTAATTAATAACATCTGCTGGCAGCAGTTTGTGTCTGTTTACTTGTTAGTTAGACCGAAGCTATAGACTAGCCGCACATTCTTTAAACACAATTTTTATTTAAATTTCATGGAAAATAAATAACGTTCTGGATTTATATCATAAAATATTCTTCAAATTTGAGCAATATCATGCCTAAAACTATAAAATGTACTTATGCGTCCTATCACTTACGATTTGATAAACTAATGGTTGTTAAATCTTTTTATTAAAAAATGTAATTTAAGTATACATTTGAAAAGTGATTAAATAAAAAGCTTAATCAAAAAGCTATCACTGTTTCTGTTAAAACTTATATGGTATTCATTCTTATATGCTTCCAAAAGACATTTTGTTCTTAACCTTGCACTATTGTCATTGAAATGTGAATTGTTTCCTTGTGTTAAAAATTTATCATTAAATTTCAGTGGCTGTTCTTAAAGCGCAAATAAAACAAATGCTTACTACTAAAACACTAATGTTTGATCAAGAACGTGCAAAAAATTTATTCATAATTACAATATATAACAAAACGAAAGATAATTGCTAATGTATCAAATCTTACCAAAACTTTCGTTCTACTTGTAATCGTTTCTATTTTTAAATGTAAGAAGTCCGTTCAAAAATCAACTTGTAATGAGCATCATTTTGGGCTCGCGACCCCTTTTGTACATGAAGTTTCAAAATGTGAGATTTTTGTCAAATTATGATAGGGCATAATCAAAAACCCTTAAATGACAATTTTTGGGTACATAACACGTATTGGGACGGTTGTAGGGCGGGAAACCCAAATATCAGACTTTGGACACTTTAAGTCTCAATTGCATGGCGAAAATGCAACCAAATTTTCTGAAATTTTGCATGTAGCAGCGTATACTGTTGCTTAAACAGATGCAGCAGTCAAACTTTAAAAATTTGCAAAAAATAAAATTATTTTTCTGATTTTTTTGTGAGTATTAGCAAAAATACATGAATTTTAAATTGTCAAAAGTTCAAATTTTTTGTTGTTTCTTTTCGGGACCAGTAACAGTAAGATAAGTTCTATTTGACGCAAAAAACCGTTAGAAAAACGGTTGTCACGTTTTCACAAAAACACAGAAATAATATTTTTTCGAATAATTTTTTTGAGAAATAAATGTTTGTGACCCCATAACTTCACAACGTTATCACTTTTAGAGATTCAAAATAACGTTTCACAAAGCCCTACTATCCTTTATAATGCTCGTGGAACAGTTTTACTGAACACGTATTTCTTATACTTGCAACTGCCTATAAACTAAATCGATCAAAAAATACGAAATTCGCCCCCAAAAATTTGTATCTCTTACCAAGCACATAAAAACATTTAATTAGAAAATCTGAAAGATGTACAATGTGGCAAAGTCGATTAGCTACGAAACGAGTGCTAAAACACGTTTGTAGATTAACTACATTTTGCACAATTTAATTTTGAATGGAGCAAGGTATCGAAAAGTCGACTTAAGCAAAAATTACTTTTTGTTCATTTTGGCCAAAAACTACCCCAAAAACGGTTGGAAATTTATATAACATAAGTTTTATCACAGATAAAGGGGTTTCTGCTACTTTTATGGCTAAAAATCTATAAAATTTAAGATTTGAGTAAAATTCTCCGAAATTTGCAAACTGCAAAAATTTCATCACTTATGGATTAGTTTCACATATTGGGGCCATTAAAGAAGTCTTATAATACTTTTCAGTGCTTTTGGGGGTAATTTTTGCCTAAGTCGACTTTTCGATACCTAGCCCCATTCAAAATTAAATTGTGCAAAATGTAGTTATTCTATATTCTGACAAATGGCTAAGTTTTTTTACACACGTTCTGACAAATGGATTACGCATTTTTTCAACGATTTGTAAAAATGGCCAACGCAAGAAATCAAAATTGTTCAGGAGAAGCAAAAAACTAAAATGACTTTTATTTTTTGAGATGAGTTAATTAAAATTAATAAGAAAAGGTCACCATGCATGTTGTACTGTTGAACAAGGAACAAATTTAAAAACCTTGTCCTACTATCCTTCTTGTAAGCAAAGCAAATTGTAAATATATTTTTAACAGATGCTCAGATGCACCTACCAACCACTATTATCAACACAGAACATGATGAAGTGTATGTAGAGTAATTAATAATATTATGCTTACCATTAAAAACATTTTCCACAACGTAATCGTTTTCTTTACAAACCGTTGGTAACTCGGTAAATAATAGGTCCCTATCCAAAAACTACAGCTTAGAGACATTGTTGCTTAATTTAAAACATTAAATCAGAGTAAGACGTGAATACACTTCTCTGCTATTTACTTCTCAACTGAACTCTGTAAACATGAAAAATGCACTGATGGGTTCCCTCCTTTCTTGCTTTAAAAATAATACTTTTAATAGTTCCAGTGCCAGGTATTCGGTATCATTCTATGCAGAAAAGAATGGAGAATTTTTCTATCGAAAAAGCTTACTTTGCCCCAAGTGTTGCGTTGGCCATTTTTACAAATCGTTGAAAAAATGCGTAGTCCATTTATCAGAACGTGTGTAAAAAAACTTAGCCATTTGTCAGAATCGAAGTAAAAAGCGTTACCCATTTTTTCATTTCGTTCTAAAAATGCTTTGCTCATTCGTCATTCTAGGGTATCGATATGACAAAAATCTCACATTTTGAAACTTTATGTACAAAAGGGGTCGCGAGCCCAAAAGGATGCTCAATGGAAATGTAAATACTTCAAGCAAAACTGCAGCTTTTGGGTCCACACATCCAAATACATATATTATTATAATAACTCAAATATCATTAAAGTTATATTTCCTGCTTTATTTTGATTGATCTATCTATTTGAACACTAGTATATTAAGAGCACTTTCTTCGTCGTGAACAATATATAATGAAGCATGTAGTGCCTGGGATAAAGCAAACGACAAACATTTGCAATATCCACATATAATAAAATGTTGATTTTGCTTGCAGTAAAAAACTGAACACTCATGACCATTACTACACGTTTTGCATTTATACGGTTCAACAACATGTACAAATATAATGCTAATAATGATTAGGATTGTATAAACACAAGTTAAATTGTGAGTACACATCTATTATTTACTTTAAATTAAGTCACACATGTCACAAACTGTATTCAATATTTTATTCTGATCGTACAACTTTCACGATGAAGAACGAATACTTCTTACCCTCTTCAAAATTAAGTGTTTGTAACTTTCTCCGAATATATTTTGACGCCGCTTATTGCCTTGGATTGTCCCCTTTTCGTTTAAAATTCAACGGAAATTCATACGTCTTACATGGGTGGTGGCTTCAAAAAATTATTGGTGCTTTGGGGGCAATTTTATCTTTATTTTGGTTAATAAAAGGTGGTCGCGATGTAAAATGGGATGAGACAAAAAACCCCACAGTATTTTTTGATATTATGATCACTGCTGCGTCCAACTCTCTTAAAATCATTGTCATATACATGCTTTGGAAAGATAAAAACAAATTTTTAAGAATTGTTAATATTCTGCATTTTCAAGAGATCAACGACCATTATAGGGATATAGGGATTTTACAAAAGAGTAGAGAACCCTCGCCAAAATCTGTAGCTATTATAGCGTCAGTACTTTACAGTTCCATCACCTTTCTACAAGTAATTAGTGGAAAACATTTGAATTTTAACAAATCAGAAGATCTTTGGGAAAACTGGTCTCCCAAATGGTGGTGGACTAGAATGGTTGATTTAAGCCGATACATATTTTTCTTAGAAGGAAACAAAACTGCGACAGTTCTTTATCAAAAATATTATTGGTCCCGTACAGAATTATTTGTTGGTATTTTAGGCGCTTTGGGCTATTGGATCAGGTAATTAACATAATCGTCTCTATTTATATGCTAAAGCACGAAATATTTTAATTCTCTAAATTTTATATTTTGTTTTTAGAAGAGTTTTAGCCACATATTCTGACTTTCTATTGTTGATGGTCACTCTGACGCTGTGGACTTTAACAAAAAGATTCTGTAAAATGACTGGAATCAAGGATTACAAAAATGTTGATATTCCTGACAAAATTTGGAAAACAATTAGTTCTCAAATTAAAGTGAAGCATCAATGGCATAAAACTCAAGGCAACAACGGCCAAACAAATTATTCATCGTGGAATGAAATCAAAAGCACTTACAGTGATCTGAAGATGGTTGCCAATCTGTTGAATAATGAGTGCGGCAAGTTAATTGCGGGGTTTATGTTAGAGTGTATGGTTTACTACGCTGCCGCTCTAACGGATATATTTGCAGTGGGAGAAAGTACAAAAAATTTGGCGAGTTTGGTACCCATAGTTGCATTCTTTTGCAGTGCATGTGTCATTCTCGTTGTAGCTGCTGAAGTTCCTCACCTAATGGTTAGATTTTTTATGAACCCAAATCGATATAATTGTTTGAAGTATAATTTGTTGATATGTGCTTTCGTTTTGAAATAAAGAAAGATTCTCTGAACAATGTATTTGAGAACGACAAAACACGAAGTGAAATTCCTGTGGACCTGTTGCATGTACAAAATGTAATTCTTAAGGAAACAGACAACAATGCAATTTCACTTAAAGGAGGAAATCGATTCTCTATCACTTATTCAACCATGGCAAACGTATGTGTGGGTCTGTGTAAATTGCACAATTTATAAGAAAACTGCACCAATCTAATTTAATGTTTTTGCAAACTTTACAGATGGTTAGTGTGACAATCACGTACTTTATCATCTGCCTACAAACTTCTAGCACCCAGAAAGTTCGTACGAGTACTTAAACAAGCAGGTAGGGGAAAAATATTATTTACTTATTATACTAACAAAATTTATTCGTATTTGAAACATGTAATGTAAATATGTAGAGAAGAGAAAAGCAAGGGATATGAAAGTGGAAAAAAGGTAAAATTTTCGTAATATGCAACTGCTGGAAAGTTACTTAAACGCACTGACGACGGCAAGTAAATTAACCATAAATTCGTGTACATATTTTGGCAGATAATAATTAACGTTGCTGCATATTCTACTTGTTTGAGGTAAATGTAGCATATTCATTTGCGTGTGGAATACAAGGGAAAAATGAACAACAAATACCTTATTGGTTCCACATTTGCAATCAGAAGCATGTAAGCATTTGCAGAAGAACGGTTACTTATTTATTGAATGGTTAAGATTTACATGCGTCTATCACTGGTGCAAAAATGTTGTATTTACATAGTGAGCATTTTGCTACAATCTATTCAAATTTCGTTGAAACTAAAATGTGTGAACGCAAATAACTATTTCTTATTTTAAAAGTACAATATATGCTTTTTAATTATAAACTAGTACGAGTCTACGATGTTGATTTTAAAACTTCACAACAATTCGTTTTGTTACCAACTAACATTTTGAATGCAACTAATATCTTAAATCTGAAGCGTATCCTATTTTGATGCCAGAAAAGCATCACTTTTTCTAATACTAGAAACACGACACCCAACCCAAATCCCACAATAATGATCAAGAAGACTGCCAGAATGGGCCCGAGAATCGATGACTTACCGAAATTCGTTTCATCCAAATTCTCCATATTTCTCTGTCCCACTTTATGCCCATATCTAGTAATGTAATCTAATGTTGCTTTCGTCCAGTAGCCAATAATCCCCGAATTCGACAGAGCCGCCATCCTTTGCAAAACATTCGGGTGAAATCTGTTCCTTAAGGAATATCCCGCGGACAAATCGACAAGCACATCATTTCCCAAATACGAACGAGATATACCGCGTCCCTTAATTCCACCAAGATTCAGATATGCCATATCCTCTAAAGTAACAAACGCCGAAACTTTCTTCTTGCATGTTTCATCGATATAATTTAAGGTGTAATTCCACGGTGTGTAAGCATTCGAGAATTGCAATCTCGTTGGATCTTCTGGTAATGTTGTGTGGTTCAAATATTTTTGTTCTGAAGGTGTTATCTCTTCCATTAAATCTGCCCGTAAACTAGTTCTATTCCAAATATGATGTGTAGCGTAAATATAGTACAAAAGCCAAGATATCCTTCTTGGTTTTCTTGCATGGTGTTCATACGGCGTAATCAATTTCCCATTTTTTAGAACTTCCAAATTAAACAAAAATGCCGGATTAAATGATAAGGCAACTGTGGAAACATTAAATGCTACAAGTTGGTCAAAAGACTCTATCGGGACAGGGGGAAATGGGCTTGTAAGCTCGATAATGTTATCACCTTTATAAATATTTCCTAGCAAAATCCACGCCAATAAATAACCAGAAACTAACCATCGCATTGATTGGACACTGGCTAAACGTGTAATGAACACAATTGATTGCTCCAAAGGCACAAGAAATAAAAATCCAAAAATGTGTTTGAGTTTTACATTTTCCATATCTCTTGACAAAAATATATTCCCTGCTCTACCAACCCAAACAAAACCTAAACAAGCTGTCATAGAAAATACTATTGCAATCCATGTCGGCGAATCAAATGAATTTACAAATTGTACAAATTGCACAGAACGAGCAATCGGGAGCTCTCCACAACTCAGAAAACGCATTCTAATTGGTTCAAAGTGATACTGAATTTTCTCATTGATTGGAGATCCGACTGAGACCTGAGATCCAATGTATGGCAAAAAGCCTTCTTCAAATTTACATTTACAATTTTCTGCATTCACGTTAACTGTTTGACAAACGTCACTGTCATCCCGTTTTAATTTGGCAGGCATACCGTGATATCTAAGACTGAAAGTTACATTTTTAAAGATAGAACCAAATATTGCAACCTGAATATATTTATTGTAAGCTGCATATCTAATTGAAAGGTAATGCCTGTCTGAAGGCGGTGTAGTTGTGCTCCTTAAACAGACCAAAACGAGAAGCCTTTCTTAAATACCAGTGAAATGCTGGCTGGCCATCTATTTTAATTGTCGAATGTTCAGTAACTGACAGATCTGTGTCAAACACATTGACAGTTTTGTTAACTTCAATTTCAACATAGCGTCTACCTTCAGAACAGCTTTTTGAAGTCATCCTAACAAATGATAATAAGAACATTTTATTGATGAATCCAACATGTGATGATTCTAAGTCGATTATCATTTTGAGGAAAACCACATTGCTACTAGCACGGGTTTTAAATAAAGTGAGGTACCAAGGCAGAGTGAAAGTGTCAGAACCATTGACAACACTCACAAAAAAGGTCGGTCGTGTCATTGGCAAGTTCTCAATCTTGTCTCTTGCTTTTAATATGTCACCACCATAAATTTGGACTGGCAGCTTCCAGAATTCCATGAAGTTAGCCGGTGTTAAGAGCGATGGGAATTGAGGATTTTCGATGTGAAAGAAGTATTCCTCAAACTTTGTGTCAGTGGGAGACGGTGGCTTTAAGAAGATATGGGCTTCACACAACCAAGACTTGGATTTTGTCGAGTAATCTGAAGCAACGAACCCTTTCCTTTGCTGTGAAGTATTTTGAGCATTTGTAATGCTTTCTTCGTATTTCAGTATGTGCTGGATCATTTGATATAATGCGGTTAAGGACTTTCTCTCGATACAAGATTTCTTTCCACGGATTCCTCTTTGTTGCTAGGGCAGTTTCAAAAGCGCCAAGATGACGACGTATGTAGTACCGTGTTAGTACTACCGGCTTGTGAAATGGCATGAAGTCCATTCCACCAAAGTTGATAATGTGAATGAGGCATCCAGGAAAGAAATCCAGGTGCTCATTCAAATTAGAAATTATGGATACATCCGCTTTAACGAAGGGTACGATGGAAAAGTTAAGGAGAGTGAAGATCAGATAAGGAAACATGATAGCAGAAATTTTATATCAGCTCAGATAGGAAAAGTATGTTCTGGCAAGAAAATACGAGTTTGTAAATTGAAGAATGTAAGCTGGAGTTTTCTCTAACACCGACTAAGCTCTGGGCTATATTTTTAAACCGTAACGACGCCACTTAATCGTTTTGTACATATCAGAATATTCGAACAACTCATCAACATCCTGTTTTTGTGTCGAAGATACGTCGTTTCATCAAACAGATAAAAAATACAGGAAATTTGAATGTTATTATTATTTTTATTATTTATTAGCCGAAAAGATTTTAATACAATATCATGCAGTACAGTTACACAACTGTACCCGAATGTGTCGAACCGAAATATTTACTATTTTTAAAAGACAGGATAGTCCATTCATGCTCTATCATTTGGCTGTTGTTGATGAACACGTGCCGTTTAATACAAACAACATGTGTCGTTGTTATAACTTTATTACTTGTTACGGAATTTGTTTTCAACGATTTCATTTATTCGTGCATAAGAATTACTAAGCTTTAAACTATGTCACAAAAGCTGATAATAGATTTGCAATAAATGGGATTGTTACACGGAAAGAAAACTCATCAGGATTATGGCAGAGGCAAGAATGATTATGATAGAGCTTTGAGTACAAGCGATTACGCGACACGAAGTATCGATCTTTGTATTTATTAGTTAACTATTCTATACAGGTTTCGTGTTTTCGGTAAGTTTATGAAAATATTTTTTAGTGCACTTCTTCCCTCCCTCTACTAATTCTATTAATGAAGATTATTTAGTGAAGACTGGGAAGTAAAGACTAATGTGAATGAGGTTGATTTATTTGTGTGGATATTAAGATAAAGAGTCAGGAGTCTGTTCAATATGATATACTTCCAACAAAAGCCTTGCATGCGAAATAATATTTCTTACAAATTATAATTTTTAACTACTCAGAACTATATAGCATTTTCCATATCAAGCCGATTTACAACAATATTTTTAGTCAAAAGAAAATTAAATTCGATTGTCGAAGTGGAGACACCAAGTCAATATTTCCAAGTAATATGAGTAGGTACGTACACCCAATTCGATCCTTGTAAAAACTCCCGGTTAAAGAAGCTTGCAATTTTGTTAATGGTGTCGTCAGGTTATCTAAAAACGGATCGTCAGAAGTAAAGTTACAATATTTCGAACAATATCATCACAAATTGACAATCCTAACTTTGACATCACGAGACCATAA